>ML777581.1:2284328-2327435 GCA_009831015.1 Picea engelmannii | reverse complement strand
CATCATCCCTTTCTCCATAAACAACATCTTTATCCAGAGTGGAATCTCTTCCAGCATCCGCTTCCTTGGACCTTCTGAAAACCTTCTTTCATATTTGTTGAAAGAATAGGTGTACTCCACAACAAACTCAACAATGTAGCCTTCTTTTACTCGAGAAAACCAGAATTCAATAGCCCAAGTCCACTTATTATCCAACACTTTCAATCTTTCAAGCTTGGCTTGATCCCAAACCACTAGTTCCAAAGGCCACATAGTAGAATCGGTAGTTGTTTTCCTTTTTAGACACTCATGCAACGAACAAGGAAATTCAACTAATAAAATCTCATGCATATCTGTGTAAAGATAGCCATCTTTCCATTTCTTCACATTCACTTTTATCCCCTGAGTTTCTTGCAGGGAAAAATCATGCTCTTTCGTAGTCAACCAGTCTTGAATTTCCTCCCGATGTGGATGCCACCTCATCTTTTTCCTTCATCATTCCATACAATACTTTCAGGCCTTGGAAACAAAACCATTTGTTGGAGTTATGTTCCATGCTTGTGTGTGTCCTTCTTAACACTAGGGATTTTAGACCCAGGGTTCATCCAGAGTTGAACAACAAAAACCCCAGAGCATTGACATATCAATCATCATCCAAGGTCAAGGAAGGTCTCACTCTACATGAAGAGAGGATCTCAGATACCATAAGGTATTGTGACATGGATGAAGGCTAAACACACAAAGATCCATCGGGAGTGGAATTCATGCAACTCATAGCTGACAAGTTATTATGACTAAGAAGTAAAACAATACACACACATATCCAACTTATACATGATAGGCACATAATAGATCATAACTATCACATCTTTATTACCAGAGTCATTCCATTACAACAGAGGCATTCATTCAATAGATTATATATGAACGCCACAAAACTTCATATCTTCGCTTCCATAAATTGTCATAAATACAACACATTGTGCACTGCTCATTATCTCAATACTTCAGACATATGATAGACTTGGGAATATATTTAGAAGCACTATAGTATTACAACAGGCTAAGAGCGAGCTCGATACAATCAACTCAATGAGTCTCATCTAAACATCTAGCTATCCCCATTTCTAATATTGATGCCTCCTTTTATAGATTTCTTTTCTTAGGAGCTTTGTCTCTTTCCTCTCTACTCCACTCGCTCTACTAAAAATACTACCCAACACACTTCTGGTACCTGCCTGTAGTTTGCATATCCTTCTAGAATTAGGGCAATCTTAACCGCCCTACTAGCTCATATTTTGTCATCTCTATTATCCCTTATGTTGTTGGAAGTAATCATTCGAGAGGATTTCCCAATGATTCATTTCTTGATTATGGCATGTGTCTTCTTGATTTCAAGTGCACATCAAAACTGGGACTGACACACTTTTGATAATATTTTAGGTTTGGCATGCACTTTCAAAACTTGGTTCGGTGTGCACTCTTTGTCATTCTTCATGTATTAGCTTAGGTGCATGCAAAACTTTGGAATGAGCATGCACAACTTTGTTTATGTGCGCACACGAAATGAACCCAAAACTTTGGGTGCCAACAATGATCCGCTTGGAATCTAGATCAAAGAATTTGAAGGAGAGCGCACACTGAAAGGTAAGGTGGAAAAGATGGCTCCACCAGACTATAATGGCCCGATTAAAACCAAGAAACATAATATTGGCACTAAGGAAGCACCTAAGATTCCCATCATTGGATATTATTAGGATAATGAGACAATCACTCAAGTTGTTGACCTCCTCAAGGAATATGAGGACTTGTTTCCCTAGAGATTTTCTGAAATGAAAGGAATTGCAGGATAGTTGGGGGGCATGAAGATTCGGCTCAAACCATATGCCAAACCAGTCAAGAGAAGGCCTTATCGATTAAATCCAAAATATAAGAAAAAGGTGCACAAAGAATTGGATCAAATGTTGGATGTTGGGATCATTGTCCCTGTGGAGGATTCTGACTAGATTAGTCTTGTGGTTGTGCAACCCAAGAAGACCGGTGATATTTGAATCTATGTAGATATGAGAAGTCTCAACACAACCTGCGTTCACGACTCTTTCCCTACACCTTTCACAAATGAGGTGATGGAAAATGTTGGAGGCCGGGAAGCCTACTCTTTTACAAACAAATTTTTAGGGTATCATTAGGTATGGATCATAGAGGAAGATCAAGACAAAACCACCTTTGCAATGGAATGGGGATCATTTGCGTACATTGTGATGCCTTTTGGCTTAAAAAATGCACCTGTATTCTTTTCTTGGATAGTGGTCACAACCTTCAAGTAATTCATCCACAAGTTTCTTGAGGTTTATTGAAGGAACACATGCTAGCCCTTTGGTTGATGTTGGATCGATGTCTCCAGCTCCATATTTCCTTAAATTTGATGAAATGCATATTTTGTACACCATTTTGCACATTGTTGGGCCACGTTGTGTGTAAGGATGGATTGTTGGTGGATCAATATAAGATCGTTCCCATCTTGGATATGGTGGCCCCCACTTCAGTCTGGGAGATGCACACCACGTTGGGTCATATAGGATATTATCGACGGTTCATTCAAAATTATGCCAATATTTTTGCCCCATTGGAAAATATACCGTGCAAAGATACTAAGTATATTTGGACACAGGAATGCTAAGAAGCCTTGGATACCCTCAAAGAAAAACTTTTCACTGTGCCAATTCTGGTTTTTCCTGACTGGTCCAAGCTATTTTAATTCCATGTAGATGCTTCATCCATTGCGTTGGGCAAGGTTCTCATGCATTCGGGAAAAAAGAAATATTGACCATCCAATGTATTTTTATAGTCGCAAGATGTCCGACACAACCAAGAATTATACTACAATAGAGCGTGAGGGCCTTGCCATGGTATATGCATTGCAAAAGTTTTTCCATTACTCATTGGGGACACCTTTCAAATTATTTACCGATCACTCTGCACTCAAATATTTATTCAAGGAGCCAGTATCAGGAGAAAAAATATATTGTTGGTTGTTTCTCTTCCAAGAGTTTTAATTTGAAGTTGTAGTCAATCCGGGTAAGTACAATGCTGGACTAGATCATCTGTCTCGACTTGAGACTGGAGAGGTTATTCAAAGTCTAGATGATGAACGCCCAGATGTGTAACTCTTCTGAGTCGAAGCAGTTCCTCATAAATTGGATGATATCACTAAATTTCTCATGTCAGGACAACCTCAACCAAGGTATACCTAAGCTCAATGTTATCAACTGGTAACTCATAGTGTAGACTATTAGTTGATTGTTGGGTAGTTGTATAAGTTGGGTGTGGATGGCATCCTGCACCATTATGTATTAGAATATGAACGAGACCCCATTATCTATGAAGCACATGATGGTATTTTTGGAGGACACAATGAAGGTAAGTCTACAACACACAATTTTATGCGGGTAGGGATCTAGTGGCCCTCACTCTTTGCAGATGCCAAGGACAATTGCAAACACTACGACGTATGTCAATGAATTGGAAAGTCTTGCAGGAGACATGAGCTTCCTTTGTTTCATATGACCACACTAGAGTCATTCGAAAAATGGGAAATATATTGTTTGGGTCCTATCAATCTCCCTACTCATCGCACAGGGGTGCGCTACATCATTACAACTACCAAGTATCTAACTAGATGGGTAGAAGTTGCGTCAGTTAAGGATTGTACAATAGAAAAAATGACGTGATTTATTTTTTAGAATGTGATTACCAGATTTGACTGTCCAAGAGTGTTGATGAGCGACCAGGGATCACATTTTATGAATGATACCATTCAACAACTCACTTATAAATTCATGATCCATCACCATAAGAACATTCCCTATCACCCTCAAGCTAATTGCACAGTTGAAGCTTTTAATAAAATTTTAGAGCACGCTTTAACCAATGTTTGTAATGTTCAATGTGATGACTAAGATTAGAGGATCTAGGTAGTATTATGGGCTTATCAAACAACTTGAAAAAGGATGACAAAGAACACGCCATTTAGATTGGTCTATGGAAAAGAAGTGGTCATGCTGCTAGAATTTGTTGTTCCTAGCCTTCAGGTTTCCCTAGAAACCCAAATGATAGATGACCAGTCCCTTCAACATAGGTTAGATGAACTCATGGATCTAGAGGAGGACCATATGATGGAAGTATTTATCCAAGTGGTTGAAAAGGAAGGATGGAAGGCATGGCACAATCACAAAATCTACGAGAAAATCCTCCAGTCTAGATCTTTAGTTTTGTTATATGACAACAAATATTTACAACATCCTGGCAAGATACACATGCATTGGTTGGGTCCTTTCCAAAAATTTTACATTAGTGAAGCATGTTCTGCCAAGATGAAAACATTACAAGGAAAACCACTCAAGGGACTTATTAATGGCAATAGGTTGAAGGTGTACTATGGCCCGCAGGGGTCAAACGTCATTTAGCTCCCTCTCCTAGATTTGAATTTTGGTAAAGTAGGATTAGTGTAGCATGTAAAATAGGTATCACTTCTCATAGTCGACAAAATTTACCTTTTTGATAGCACAAAATCCACATCAGTCACACATGCAGACTCAATAGTTTGACAATTTTTCATATTCCCTGTATTTCCAAATTAGGACGATGTTATGGAATAAGTACTTAGTATTGTCCCTAACCATGAATTCACACAGGGCTCAGTTGAGTTTCATGACGATTCAGTTCATTGAAAATTCAAGCAATCCAATTTGGGAAGCCCATACATGACATAAGTACACAGTCAATTATAACACCAAAATCCCCAACACACATCACTAGTACGATAGATCTAACATTTGATCTCCCCATTTGTTTCACTTTACGTCCACTTTCTCATTATTCTCCAATTCATCCTTTTCGTCGGATCTTTCTATCATCCTGACTTACCCTTTCCCCCATCCTCCACTCTATATCTACCGCCTCCCCTATTCTCTCGATGGAGAAATTCTCCATGACCCATTCTCTCTTACCCTCACCTGTGACTTCCTCCATCATTCACTTGCCAATTCTCCCCATTCACCCCTCATTATCCAATTTTCCCAATTCTCTTTCCAGCTTCCCATTCATGGTGTGGCTTACCAAACTGTCAACACTTTGTCCTACCCAATTTGGTCAGGTAGTCTGAGAACCCACAATTCATTTTTCATGCAAATTTCCAATTTGTCATCAGCTACTAGGACAAGGTCTCATCCTCTTATTTTTCAGCAAGGTACCACACCAGTCCTCACAGTTCCCTGAACTATGTTTCGAAGATGCGATAGTCCACCAGCTCTTTAACCCCGAAGTTGGTTGGACTGTCACCATGGATAATCACTTTTCCTTATAGGATGAGACCCTACTCTCATCTATTTCCATAAATACTCACCTTTCCCCATCCTCTGTCTTGTCCTACCAGAACAAAAAGACAAGCAGAAGATGAGGACCTCTCTTGATCGAGCCTAAGTTGTTTTTAGGGGTCGATGTTTGGATGGTGTGCCTTAAACAAATCCCTCATTCACCACCACAAACACCATCGAAGGACAAGGTTCGAGCATCTGGCCAAATGAATCCCACATCCATCACTTCCCCCAGGGCCTGCTCAACTCCTTCCAGGATGTATGTCAGGTTGCAACCATAGCCTAGACATATGATTTTCTCTAACTCAAACCCGGTTGCAACCACAACTTTGTTTGATGCTTTGGTCCATCGATGATGATGATTTTCTCTTACTCACAATTTTATCCATTACCACATGAAGCATTTGGCTTGAGGACGAGCCAAGTAATAGTGGTGGGGGCTTGTTGGCACCCAAAGTTTTGGGATAATATCGTGCGCGCGCATAAATAAATTTGGTGCGCTCATTCTACTTTTACACATGCCTAAGATAATGTGAAAAAAATGATAAGAAGTGCATGCTAGACCAATTTTTTATGTTGTGCACCAAGTCCAAGGACTATCAAATACGCGTAGGTTCAATTTTTTATGCACACCAGAAATCAAGAAGACACATGCCAGAATCAAGAAAGGAATCATTGGGAAATCTTCTCAAATGATTACTACCAACAACACAAGGGAACATGGATATGGTAAAATATGAGATGGCGAGGCAATTAAGATTTCCCTGATTCCAGAGGGCTACATGGATTGTAGGAAAGTTCTAGAAGCATGCGAGGCAATTTGTCAGTGGAGCAAGTGGAGCAGAACTGAAAGAGACAGAGCTTCCGAGTAGAGAGAGATATAAAAGGAAACAATGACATTGGAGATTGAGTTAGACACTTGCTTAGATGTTTCATTAATTTTTTGTTTGTTGTGTGTCGAGCTCACTCTGAGCCTTTGTAGTAGTATAATGTTATAATGCTTGTGAGTAGAAGTTTGAGTCTGTCATACATTTGAGGTCTAAAAGGATGTGCAGAGCATAATGTATTGTAACTATGGGGAATTATCTAAAGAGGACTTGAGACTCTGTTTTTGTTGAATATAGTTTTCTTAATGTATGTTTGTCTTCCATGGAATGGAAGGAGAAATAAATATGCAATAATTTTGATCTATCCTGTGTTCCTTATGTGGTATTTGAATATGTGTGTGCATTTGTTTACTTATTGATAATAGTAAGATATCACTAATGGAGTGTATGAATATTATCTCGAATGGATCCCTGTGTTTTTATTCCTTCATCCCTGTCACAAGGCCAGATGGTCTTTGTGATCCTCATTGTGTCTCAGGTGAGACCTTCTTCGGCCTTGGCTGAAGATTGATACGTTGATGCTTTGGGGTTTTCGTTGGTCAACTCTAGATGAACCTTGGGTCTAAAATCCCTAGCATTATGGAGGGCGTCCACAAGCGTCAAATGACACAACAGTGGATGTTTTATGTGTTTTATCCAAATATGTTAAACTGTTATTAATATTTAAGAAAATTACAAATTTAAAATAATTAAATATAAATTTTCTTGTTAATAAAAAAATATAAATAAATATAATTATATTAATATATAATTGGTCTCGATGGACGTTAATCATCATCATCATCATCATAAAAAATCTATTCATCAAAAACGATAAGAACACTATCGTATTATAAGACAAAATTCAAAAGTTTAACACAAACCAAAATACTACTTCGAAGTTTTCTATCATATCTATACCTACTTCCTTTTTTCTTTTAAAAGTATCTATATCTATATATCTTTAAAAAGTGACCTACTATTAAAATGCATAAGAAAGTATCTATATCTATATATATTTAAAAATTGATTTACCATTAAAACACATTTCCAATACATAAAAGCTTAGTGACATTAAGGGAAATCATGCCCACTTTGGGATTCTTCCATGTCAGTATCTTCATTTCTTAGGCTTCCAGTACCTTGTTCAACTTGCACGTTGTTTGTTGGGCCTTGATGAACTTGTTGCATTGTAAGGTTTTCAAGTTGTTCCTCATTTATCAAACCAATGGAATATGTAGGGTGACCAACAAAGGATTGAGAACTACGAGAGAACTTGTTGACTGGCGAAATTGACCGTCCGTCAACTGGAAGAACGAGTCTGGTCCAGGGTTGTCTAAGTAACCCAAGCCATTTGGTGTAACTCATTCTGACGGGTTTAATGGCTCTATTAGTCAATCTAAAGTCCTAAAAGAAAATAAACAAGAGAAAGAAATCACTAACTAATTACTAGATACTATATATTGTATATGTACATATGCAATAATATAACTATTGAAGATATTTTAAGCGGAAACTACACTAATATCACTTATATACATCATTTACAATTTGCAAGTTTTAATTGAAACTTACGAAATCAAATGCGAAAGCTATTTCTGTTAAGAAGTAGATAAAGATAGCACATTTAAACTTTTTTTGTTTTCCTTTATAAATCTAACAAATTTTGCATTGAATATACTATGAAACACAGACGGGTGGGTAGTCAAAAGCTGAACCATACATTCTGGTTTCATTAATATGTAGATGACATAATTAAAAAAATACAAAGGGGCTAACCTGTCAGTGAGTTAGTGAGGTGTATCCAAACATCTGTATGAGTAACAAACGTCCAACTGCCACGTCCAATAGAGAAATCTGCAATGAACCTATTGATTGTTCTAAATAAATTCAAAACATGTATTGGCGGTTTAGATTTTAATGACAGAAGAGGGAACACAAACATAATCCTGTGATCTTATATTTGCACATAATTATAGCAAGATAAATCTGAAAGTAACCTATGCATTTCACCATTCAATTAAGATTCAAAGATAAATCCTATCATTCTAATTGAAGATATGATCACAACATTTATGTTTTGAGTAGTAAATTATAGACGATATTTATAATGTAAACATCATGCACATAATACAGCATTAAGTCTAAAGCTATCAGACCTATTAATGTAATAGGATTAACAAAACATAAATGAAAACATCATTAACAAAAGGCTAAAGACAAAATGCATATATGTTGTTTCATTAAGTTCTGGAATCACTCGTCCATCTCTTGCCCTCAACCAAGATGATTCCCATTACAAATATATGGAGTATTTAAAGAGTTCATGTAAGTTAAACTTCCTATCTTCTAAGATAGGATCAGATCTCAAAAAGTTACAAATATAGAGGGCTTAAAG
Source organism: Picea engelmannii (assembly GCA_009831015.1). Lineage (NCBI taxonomy): Eukaryota > Viridiplantae > Streptophyta > Pinopsida > Pinales > Pinaceae > Picea > Picea engelmannii. Next base: position 2,318,817 of record ML777581.1, on the reverse strand, counting down.
CCACTCAAGATCAAACTAAATCTTGAAAATCTATGAGAATTTTCTCCTATTTACAAAATAAGCAAAAAGAAGATAGTTGATCGAATAAGTCCAACATGCTCCATCCCATAAGATCAGCATCAAATACATCTTATCCTGAAAAAAGAAACGAGGAAGTCAAATATTTTATTAACTATCAATTGCTAAATTTTATATGAGAAATTGACTTGGCTATAGAATCTCTCGATTTTGTAGCCAGTCTTATTATTGGTAATAGAAATCTAAATCAATCTAGATTAATTAGAAAAATAACAAAAAGCATAACTATGATAAAAAGCAATCTTACCATCCAACTGATAACAAAATTCGAATCATAATATCTTAGAATTGATCACGGCTTTGACACTGTCAGCATTTTTTATTATGATATTGTCTGTCCTTTTCAAACGTTTTACTTCTCTTTGTGCATTGGCCTTGAGCTCACGGTTTTCATTTTCCAATGAGTCATTTTGAGACACAAGATCTTTGATCCTCACTTGAAGGATGGGGATGTCTGTGTAGTACTAACCTATCCAATGTAAACAAGCTTCACAATGTACAGCAGGGGTAATCGGTTGAGGAAGCGTGTGATTATGTGCTAAAACACCACTACTATCCACTGTCGGCCTTTGACCGAGCTTGATACCTGTAAATTCCTTGTTGTCTTTTAGACACGGTGAGAGTTTATTCACATAATCGAATGGTTGGTCTAGTTCGGAACAATTCGGATCTTCCTGTTGTAGAAACCTCTCAATCTCGGAGTCTGAATCCTCATGGATCTTGATCGATTCAATTGAGTTCACATGAGCTTTGGATCTATTACGCAGATTCTGAGAAATGAGTCAACCAACCTTCTTGTTACGAAACCCTGTTTCTTGATTCTTCTTTGACTGCTTGTGAGGGTTTCAAATGTTGGATTTGTTAGTAGGGTCAGGGTAGACATTTGTCTCATGCACAGGAGTTTCGATAATTTCATAACTAAAACCCTGTTGCCCACATAAAATTTGATCGGGCAATGCCTCTTCACAAGGATTATTATTCAAAAGATATGGGTTTCCAATTGAGAACTTAAGAGGCTTATCTATCATTGTCTTATCCATTACAGGGGTCTCTACGGGATTTATTGTAATGAAACCATTGTGGGCTATGAAACCGTCCCAATCCTCACCAAGTGTTTTCAAATGATGAACTAACAGTAATTTAATCAACCCATGGTGAAAGAGGCTTGAATCCAAGTTTTGTTTCTTATATCTCTTTGAAATTTTATACAAACTTCTTAGAAGGAAAAACAACATGTTTAAATGGAACCCAATAAAATGCATGAGCAATCGTATGTGGTAAAGGAAAACCAAGCCAAAACGGCCTTCATAGGTAATAAATTGTCTTAACACTGCCAACAAACCATGCCATATAATCTTGAGCAGGGAGACCGGAATACCTTTGTCACAACAATGAATATTTCTGGAGGTGACAAACAAACTCCAGGGTACTTTGTCCAATTTCGAATTTTTAAACCACTTTTGACCAGTGAGAGGGAGCCATGTCGCTTCACTCAGAAATTTTTCGGTGATCTCCAACTGAATATCACCCACCTTGGCTCTACATCCATCGAATGTGAGGGAAAATTCTTTGGCCACTTGCGAGTTATAACCCTAGAATTTCTTAATAAACACATCCCAACCTTGGCTCTTCAGATCATCACTCGCATCATCATAGAACAACAAAGTTTGGGAGCCATTTGGCTCAACTCGGACGACAGGGGCCATAAGGGTTCAAACAGATGGTAACAAAGAAAACCTGAGCTCACTGTGTTCTTAGGAGATAGCAGTGAAAGAGACAAGCCCGAGCTAAAACAATGGAAGCAAAACTAGGAACACACCAACGCAACCATAACATAAGCAATAGGGGTTTCAGTCATGAAATTCGAGCATTTATGGTAATGAATGCTTTGAGTACAGAGCATAACTCAAGACCCTAGCTCGTAATGAGGGATATGTCAATTCCTATTGCCAACTAAAACGAAGTACAAGGTACGTTCCAGGTGCGTTTAATTCCCATGACATGTAATGGGTATACTCAATTTGCAAATGTTAGGAGAGGATGTGTTTTTACAATCCAAATGCAAATCAAAAAATTAAAATCAAAGTTGATTTACCAAGAATGTTAAATGAACAAGCTTATAGTCCAAATGTCAATCAACATAAGTATTTCATTGGTATATGATAAGCTCAGAAAAATCATTAAAATGAAATAGATGTAAGCCCATTGATCTTTAAAAACTTTTATCTTGGATAGAATTATAATGCGATTTTAAGTTTTAATGCTTGATTCATGCTTTCAGTCATGAATCAAGCACAAAAATAGAAGATAAAATTAAATAGGAACAATCAAAACATCCTTTTTACAACCGAATAGTCACCTTCAAATAGAAATATTTAGGGGATAAGGTGATGGCAGCTACATGAGGTGTTATTTGTCATTCAAAAAGCAAGAACATGTAGGGTTGCCAACATAACTCAAGAATAATGTTGTAATGCATGTCCAATTCCATCACAATTTTGTCAATTCTATGGTTCTAAGCCCACCAATTAGTTTTCGATTCTTCTTATTTAACTAGATGAACTTCCAGTTGTGCATTAATAAGTGAGATTGCTCTATGTAAGATATCCATCTAATTGGCTATACTTCTTAACACTCTTCATATATCCATGAGCCCATAATTTGTATATTTTTTAGAATGGTTATTTTTTGTCATGCTAATCTCTAAGCCACAAGGGAGATCGAAAACCAATAGGTCGATACCTTTCCAAACTTCAAGATTTATGCCACAACAAGTTCCACTACAAATAATTAGATACCCAAAAGAATAACCCTGAAAAAACGCAATATGAAGGATATCCAAAATAACACTTATGGTACCAAGATTCATATTAAATAGGTCCACCTTCCCAACTATCAATTCTAGCATCCAAGTAAGAAAACCAACTCTAGCTATGAAAGTCTCGTTCTCCACCATGACCAATAACTCGTTGCCTCAATCATGTCCTGAAGAAATCCCACTCACATTATGAGGAAGCATCATATCACAAATATTACACACATTGCGGGTAAAGGAGGAGAAGTGTGGGACAAGTGCACGAAGATGAGGAGGATCAATGACTCTTGCCTCGATCCACTCCAGTAAATAAGCATCAATAAACCTTATATTCATTACATGCTTTTGAGACCTATAATCCTTTCTCAAGATGTTAAGACTAATTCACGGTCACCACCATTTTTAACTAGAACCCCTTTATCTAAGTAGACGACCAAGTTCATCATTTTGTCTACCTTTGAATTGTGGAAGAACTATGTCCTTTTAAAATAAGGAATACAAACTTTAATCCTCTCAACCATTATGGATAATATTGATATGCTTCTTATATTGGCCCTTCTCACTTGTTCAATAACTACTACATAGTCTCCAACGACCATAACATTCTTGAAATTCTGATCACAAAGAATGACCAATCCAAGATGGTTGTTTGTTGTCAATCCAAGTCCCCAAGCAAATGATACTTCTTGTTTTCCTTTAGGTTATAAAATACACGAAGAATGACCAATCCAAGATGGTTGTTTGTTGTCAATCCAAGTCCCCAAGCAAATGATACTTCTTCTTTTCCTTTAGGTTATAAAATACCCATCCTGAGCCTAACCCCAACACTTGTCACCCTTCAAAATGTCAAATTTTCACAATAAATTTGTAAAATTATAAATTTACTTTTTTAAGTATTTAACTCAAATATTACATTAAAATCATTTAAAAATTAAATTTTATTATAAATTTTTTAATGAAAAATTATGTGATATCAAAAAAAAAAAAACAAAAAAAAAAAAAAAAACATTAATAATAATAATAATCAATATCAACTTTCATTAAAAATAAATTTAATAAATCATTTAAATAAATATATATTGAATAGTTTTATGATAACTATTTAAATGTATTTATAGTAAATATGTTTTTTTTAATAAATAAACTCTAATAATTTTAAATCTCTCATTTACATTTCTATTAAAAACATATAATAATAAGTTTAAACTATACATAACAAATATATGTGTAATAAGTTAAAACTATACATAAGAAATATATGTGTGAGAAAGAATATTGTGTTAGATGGATCCTGTTGTGGATCTGAAACGTCGACAAGCTCTCAAAAGCACCGTCACTGTGGTTCTTCCGACTTGCTCTGAACAAATTTCTCACCACAGAAACCTAATTGATCAATATTGTGTTAAACAAATTGCAAAAATATTTTATATTTATAGAATTAAATATATGTGTGAGAGAAAGAATAACAAATATAATATATGTGTGAGAGAAAGAATAACAAATATATGTGTAATAAGTTAAAACTATACATAAGAAATATATGTGTGAGAAAGAATATTGTGTTAAACAAATTGCAAAAATATTTTATATTTATAGAATTAAATATATGTGTGAGAGAAAGAATGTTGTGTTAAACAACTTGTAAAAATATTTTATATTTATATAATTAAAGTGTTTTATACTCTTTTAAAAACAAACAATTTGATGGGTAAACAATTCTGTTATTATTAAATATTTTTTTAAGTTAAAACAATTAAATAACATACGAGTGAAGTGTCTTAATTAAGTTTATGAAAAAAATTTGCACCTAAATGGATTGGATCTCTATCGAATTAATATGGATTTATGCTAGTTAATTTTTTTCAATTATATAAATATTATGTAAAATCTAAAATGTGAATTTAAAATTGTCTCTTTAAGCATGCACATTTTGTGGGAACTCTTCACTTATCATGAAAGGTTTCATGAGTGAAGTATCCACAAAAAATATCTAACCTAAAATATCTCATGCAATGATAATTGAGTGGAGAAGAACATTTTACAATTCAATATCAAGGAGATGTGCTTACATGGTCAAAATTGAGTTGACACATAACATTTAAAAAAAATATTAATAACAAATGTGTTGTTGAGTATGAGAGAGATATGTAATTCATTTTGTGTAGCTCAACATGGAGTTGACATGTGGCACGCATGCACACACACACACACATAGCATAAATCCATCTTAACTCTCAATATATCATGAGTCCACAGAGATCAAATCCCTCAAGGTGAAAACCTTTCTTAAATTGAAAAAACTTGAGGAAAGGTTTGCACCTTAAGGGATTTGATCTATCTCAACAGAGGATAGATATAGAATTAATATGGATCTACATTGGATAAAAGGAAACATTCCTTGGTGGGCATCATGTAGGAATAAATTATATATCATGTGTGTTGCCATGTCTTAAGACGTAGATCGTGTGACATTTTGATGTGTTCATGTTGTGTGACAGTATTGGCATTAATTAAATATTTAATGGTCGTAGTTTTCATATGTGGTGTAATGTTGATAATAGAAATTGTATAGGGTTGATGCAAATGTTTTGTGTTCTTGACTATTGGTTAGGGTCATTGGAGAGTCCAACGACAAATTCGACAATTGACTTTGTCATTAAACCCTTCAATAAATTGAATCTACAATTGAGTTAAACATAGTTATACACAGTTATTAGCATCATTGGAGAGTCCAACGACAAATTCAACAATTGACTTTGTCATTAAATTCTTCAATAAATTGAATCTACAATCGAGTTAAACATAGTTATACATAGTTATTAGCGTCATTGGAGAGTCCAACGACAAATTTGACAATTGACTTTGTCGTTAAACCCTTCAATAAATTGAATCTACAATCGAGATAAGGATTGCCTACATAGTTATATATAGTTATTAGCATTAGTCTCTTGACGCTTAGATCATAGTTTGACACTCTTATTTTCTACCATTGAAGGAAAACAAAGTAATTGGAAGATAAATTTTTGAGTTTAGGTTAGTATTTGAGATGAACATTGCTTTTGAATGCACTACATTGAAATGAAAGAAGTTCTATGTTTTTTATTTTTTTAGGGTATATTTTTCGACTAGTTTCGCATTATATATTCCAAGTGTTTATGCATTCAAAAATACAATTTAAAAAATGTAAAATTGTGATTTCACCCACAATGTTTTGCATATTTAATCCTTTGAATGGATATTTGAATGGATAAACTAGATGTAGTTGTCTTACACTCGTCGTTCAAATCGAGATAGATAAGGTTGGTTAAACATACCGTAGTTATAAGTAGTCGGGGTATAACCATTGCAGTTTGTAATTCGCAGGATACGTACCCCAATCCATTGGGAGGATAAGGGTGAACCACATCTGAGCATTGGGGTGTGATTGGGGCTGGGGATTCGGAAACGATTGGAGGAAGGAGAGAAGAAGTTTATTTGAATTTTGTTACTTTGTTTTCTTCTATATATCGAGGGGAAGGCCTGCAAACTTCAAAGGGCCTCGACCGGATCGTGARCCCAGTGCGTTTCRGTAAACGTTCGAAGCAGGGAGAGAGATAGAATGGCTGCAACAATGGCGAGCTGCGGGATAGGGTCGCGGTGTGCGTTCACTGGGGGGCAGCTATCATCGGTGAAGCCTCAGAACAACCAGYTGCTGGGAGTCGGGGGAGGTCATGGCGAAGCGCGGCTAACAATGCGGAAGGCGACCGGCAAGAAGTCTGTTGCAGCGAGCAGCGATTCGCCATGGTATGGACCGGACCGWGTGCTGTATTTGGGTCCATTCTCCGGGGAGCCACCGTCRTACCTAACCGGTGAATTCCCGGGTGACTACGGGTGGGACACGGCGGGGCTGTCGGCAGATCCGGAGACGTTCGCGAAGAACAGAGAGCTGGAAGTGATCCACAGCCGATGGGCCATGTTGGGTGCTCTGGGCTGCGTATTCCCAGAGCTCCTTGCCAGAAACGGAGTAAAGTTCGGTGAGGCGGTGTGGTTCAAGGCGGGAGCTCAGATCTTCAGTGAGGGAGGGCTTGACTACCTGGGCAGCCCAAATTTAATCCACGCACAGAGCATTCTTGCCATCTGGGCATGCCAGGTCATCCTCATGGGTGCCATTGAGGGCTACCGTGTTGCGGGTGGACCCCTGGGAGAGGTGACTGACCCCATTTATCCCGGTGGCAACTTCGACCCCCTGGGGTTGGCAGACGACCCGGACGCTTTCGCAGAGCTGAAGGTGAAGGAGCTAAAGAACGGGCGGTTGGCCATGTTCTCCATGTTCGGGTTCTTCGTCCAGGCCATCGTGACGGGCAAAGGACCCATCGAGAACCTCGCCGATCACCTGGCCGACCCCGTCAACAACAACGCCTGGGCTTACGCCACCAACTTCGTCCCCGGTAAATAGATTAACACAACCTCAACTCCCAGCACAGCGCCTCGTACGGCTTGCCCGGATGGCCTCATGCCTTTCTCGTCTTGTGTATTTCCTCTTTCTGCTTATCCGCCAGCTTCTTCTTTGAGTGGATGTTGTAAATCTTATCGCGCTTTTTTACAATTTGTAAAATGACGTGTTGGTTTAGTTGGTTAGTATAATGTTTTTAAGATTTTGCTTTAACTTTTAAAGTTATTCAATTTTACTTAGATTTGGATTTGTTTTCTTTTATTTTTCTTTATTTTTAGTTTCTTTAAGAAGTTCAAATGGCACACTAAGACATCAAAACGATTAAACTATTAAGTATAAGATTATTGTTGACAAGTATGCCATTAAGAAATTTTTGCCAAAATTTAATTTTGGATTGGATGAATTTTAGCTTAAAAATAGAATCAACACTTTAAAATATTCTTATTGTAATTGGATTGTGTAATGTTAATTTTTAATATTTGCAATTTTATTAATTCAAAATGATTCTTACCAAATCTTAAGCCAAAAATAATGATTTCCCTTCTCATTATTTTGATCCACCCAAAAAAAGACCAATTCATAACACATTTAAACTTGAGTGTAAAACTAACTTAAATTTTTTCAATCTATAAAAAATTGATTTATCTCCATGACTCAAGGCACACTAATAATCATTATAAACAAAATCTTATTAAATAAATGTAAAACTACCTTTAAGTTTCTTCATCAATCTATGAGAGATTGTTTGGACTCCATGGCTTGGAGCACACTAAGTGAAAAAGGACCATAACAACAATGAACCATAATAGAGAACACTCTCCTTGCAATTTCTTCAATATAGTCAACTTTATTTATTCTATTCCCTTTACAACTTTAAGAATAACTTCTTTAATATCAATTGCTCATCGTATTGCACACATGTTTCACCAATACCAATTCGTTGTTTAAGTGTTTATGCTAACTATTGCAAAGAAACTCGAACTCGATGTATTCATCAATAAAACACATACAACAGTTAACACAAATTTTATCATCAACAAAACACATACAATAAAATAATACAACTTTATACACATACACCAAATAATACAACTTTGTCTTGGAGAAATCCAAGGTGGGAATACTCTACATCGAAATGGTTCACTCATCTCTTTTTATTAATGATATTTTATCATGGAGAAATATGTGGAAAACTTCAATGTGAAATGGCTTGTTGGACTTCTTTTATTAATGATTCTTAGGGAAACAAAATTACAGAGGGTGTTATGAGGTAGTCCTTTGTCGTGCATATGACCCAATTGCAACATAATTGAAATATTTTTTTAGTTATGCCTTTTACACTATCAACCTCGACTCTATTAGAATCTTCAATGTTAATTTGCTTTCAATTCCCTTTGGATTTGTTCTCGAACGTTATTCTATTATGGCTCAACAAGTTCCAAGAGAAAGAATGTCTTCTCTAATAGATCCAACCTCCAAGACCAATCATTCAAACCCCTCATGAATCTAGCTTTGTTAAACTTATAGTCTCAAGTGGCAGTCCAATCATCCTAAGAAATTGTACCTCACAAAAAATACAATGATGATTCACTCATAAAAAATGTGAAACATGTTATAATCATTTACAAGTGAAACAATACATATAAAAATATACATGTTGGGATGATAAAATGCAATAAATCGGGTGGTCCCTATAAATCGACCTTAAGCATATTACATAACAATAACTAATCCCTTGAATCATGGTAGCATGTTAATCAAGGTGGGCACTCATTTGATCCATTTTGATCATTGGTAAGGGTCTTGAATTAACTTGATAAACTTTGATCACGTAATTTGTTGAGTGTGCCACTACTTTGAATTGTAAGATTCTATTGAGGTAGATCAAAGAGTTGTCACTAAGAAGCCATGCAAAATCATGTAATGGTGGTTAGGTGGATTGATGAGTTTTCACTAAGATGGTATGCTAAATCATTCTACAATGGTCATGTGCACTAGAGCCACCACGATGAGAAGTGTGTGCTAGTTATGGTGAAGTCTATCAAAATGAGCGCTAGTTGACTCTAGTCATGTTGTTTGGATGCATTGGAAGAAGACTTGGCTCACATCAAATGCACTTTTTGGCACATATATTAGTGTTTTCTCCAAGTAGCAACGGTTCCTATTGCATCAAATGTAAAAGTGGAAGTCTCCATTGTAGTAGAACTCTCTACTGCAGAAGAAAATTTTAATGTTGTCCAACATATGAAGGAACTTTTGTCACAAATGCTCAAGTGTGAATCACTTTCCCTGTGTATGAAATTGGACCACATTGACAATCCTACATAAGTATGTACCCGTATAATGATTTTTTTATTAAATATTATCAATAATATGATCAAGTGTTGAATTTTAAGCTTTTTCTTGATGTCAACTAGAGGTTATAGTTGTGTTGTACTTTTCTTAAGCATGGGAGGACTAAAATTCCTTAAGGGCTCAACATTCAAAAGTAGAATTTTCTTGAGGTATGGTAATAAGTCAAGACTAAAGGCATCGTCATAACATTGCTCGATAATGGTGTATGGATTGTATCATATGGACCTAGGATTACAATGCGGATCCATAAACCTTTTATTCTAGATGTGAAGCCAAGCCTTGTCCCAAAATAAGAAGTTGCACAAGGCAAGATTCTTATCATGGCATTATGTATACTTCTTCAAAGTTTGTCGTAGAATGTCATTCACATGCCACTGAACATTCTAGTTTTGCTTGATGAAGCGTACTACTTAGTCAATTTCTTTTTAAACATAGATAAAAGTGATTACAATTGGAAGAGCCAAATAAGTGACATTTATGGGCATTTTTTATTTAAATCCAATGTAAATTTGAAATAGCATAAAATATGTCACATTGTATTGTAACTAATTGTAATTATGTTGGATAAGAGCCATCCCAATTATGTGGATGTTTTTTTATTGTACTACATAAAAATTTACTTAGATAGTATTTTACATTTTTATTATTAAAATCTATGTAGTAAATCTCTTTATTTAATTAATTATTTCTAAATTAAATAAAATTTATTTTTTTTAAATAATTTTCTTATCTAAAATATCTTTATCTTTTACTTTTATTAAAAAAAAATTAAATAATTAAAAAAAAAAAAAAACTATTTATTAAATTCATTTACTTAATTTAATTATATCTATTATGCACTTGCCTTGACTAATCAAGTAGTCAATTTAACAAATGAAATCATTGAATTGAGGCACTCGAGGTAATAAGGTGGATAGTGTTGTTATCCCAAATTCCCTCACAAGGTGCTAATTAAGACATTGATGTTGTCTCCACTACGTGAACTTTCTCATACCTTGATTTCTAACAAAATTGACATGGACTCTAACCAATATCTTCATAAATTTAGATACTATATAACTTCTCTCAAAAGTGTTTAATTCATCAAAACAAGATGGATATGCCACTAGATGGCTAGTTTTTGTTAATAATGAAGTGCATAGATATAGTTTATATTATGCTTGATCTTGTTTCAACTTCTTGTATTGTTGGTAAATTTGGTTACGTCATACATATGGATGGAATTTATTTTACAAATAGCTTGGGTAATAATCCTAGCGTACTTCATACATCTTATACCTATAAATTTATGTTCAGGAATATGTCAGCGTAATTTTGTTATACAGTGTAGCATGTTATGCCATTGTTGGACATATCTACCTTTCTTTCCACTTGAAAGAATGTAACTACTATCACATGTTTCCTATGAGTAGGAGGGAAAGGAGGTGAAGAGAGGCCCTATCATGCCAAATGAACGTAGAGGAAGATTTTAGTCATTGAATTGAGTCTGTAAACAATTAAAGATAACTCAGTTGGCCTTTTGGTTTGGAAGAAACAATTTATCAAGGAATTTAGACATGAAGGTGAGTCTTCTAGCAACAACAACTTGTATTGCATGTGAATATGTTTTTATTCCTTCGATGTTTGTTTTTTAGATTCAATCCTTAGGGTTAGCTCAAACCTAACTCCATGCTTTTGATGAGCCCGACAAGCAAACCAAGTGAAGCAATCTTCTTTACAAATAGCTTAGGGAATAATGCTAATTATGTAGCACATACATCCCATCCTTATAAATTTGTGTTCTTCGATCTATTAGCATAATTTTGTTATACACATGTAGCATACCATGCCATTGTTGGATGAAAGCACCTTTCTTTCCACTTGGAAAAATGCGGGTACCACCACATGTTTCTTATGAGTAGGAGGGGAAGGGAGGCCTTGTCATGCCAAGTGCACGTAGAGGAATATTTTTGTCATTGAATTGAGTCTGTAAACATCTAAAGATAACTTCGTTGGCCATTTGGTTTGAAAGAAACAACTTATCAGGGAATTCAAGCATGGAGGTGAGTCTTTTGGCAACAACAACTTGTATTGCTTGTGAATTTAGTCCTTCAATGTTTGTTTTTTAGAATCAATCCTCAAGGTTAGCTCAAACCCAACTCCATGCTTCTAATGATCCCAACAATTGAGTGAATAAATCCACCTTAAGAAGATCTTAGGGAATAATGCTAGCATAGTTCATACATCCCATCCCTATATATTTGTTATCACGACTTTGTCAACATAATTTCGTTATACACATGTAGCATATAACACCATTGTTGGATGAATGTGCATTTCTTTCCACTTGGAAGAATTATAGCTACCACCACACTTTTCCTATGAGTAGAAGGGAGGCCTTGTCATGCCAAGTGCATATAGAGGAATATTTCAATCACTGAATTGAGTTTGTAAACAATTGAAGATAGCTCAGTTGGCCATTTGGTTTGGAAGAAACAAATTATGATGGAATTTAGACATGGAGGTGAGTCTTCTAGCAACAACAACTGGTATTGTGGCTTATGAATAGATTTTTAAACCTTCAATATTTTATTTTTAGATTCAATCCTTAGGTTAGCTCAAACCCATCTCCATGCTTTTGATGAGCTCAACAAGAAAAATGAGTGAAGAAGTCTTCTTAACAAATAGCTTGGGGAATAATGTTTATCATAGTTCATACATATCATCCTTATAAATTTATGTTCATGAATATGTCAACATAATTCTATTATACAAATGTAGCATATAATGCCATTGTTGGATGGATGCACCTTTCTTTCCCCTTGGAAGAATGCAACTACCATCACACATTTCCTATGAGTAAGAGGGAAAGGAGGTGAAGTGCACATAGTTGAAGAGCACTTTGATGCAACATGATTCAACACGATTTCTTTAATTGGAATTAAAAAAAAAAATTGTAAACATGTGTTATAATTCTATGCAACATGCCTTGAATTTCCATCTACAAAGCATGGTAATAAGCATCTCGCAAGTCTCGAGTCTCACAAGACAGATATGAACATAAGAATTCAAGGTTTGTCATAGCCTTAGCATAGACTAGTTTGATGCCTTCGTCTCCTTCAAACAAAACCTCACAAGTCCATCCTTACTAATTTTTTAACCTAACACTTGCTTCATTTTATATCATATATGAGAAGAATAAATAGTAAGGTGAAACAAACATAGCTACACTTTTCCCCGTCCAAAATCTATTGTATTTAGGGAAAGTGGGTGAATTAAATACCCTAACATCAAAATCTATAGGAACAAATTATGTGGCTTATTCGTTTTTATAAATCATGTTTCAATCAGTAGGTGGGCTTGCTACTTTTGACCATCCCGGCAAGAAAGCCAAGTCAAGAAATGTCACTTGACCAAATAGATTATTGTTTCATAAATGGACAAAGAATTCTCTTAGAATTGAAGCACATCCATCTTCTTCTTATTATTCTAAGTTCATTGGTGATCTACCTGGAATGATAGAAGGAGTGATCTTCCCCTAAGGGTTGTCCTCTAAATAGTGGTGATTGAGGAAGGGCAAGGTTTCTCTTTCTCTCTCTAACCATCACTAGTTTGATGTTAAGTTGGTTCCTCAAGATAATCCCCTAGCAACTTCATCAACTTTGGAGCTCTCAAAAAGAATTGTTATGCAGGGTGAAACGCTCGTTACCATTAGACTGAGTGATCAAACTATTATGGAAAAGAAGGAAAGTGGTAGTTTCATTGTGGGGGATTTTGAAGGTCCATACAATTCAACTTCTAAAATCCTAGGGAGGAGAAAGACTTATCTTCTTTAGATGGAGGATTTATCCATGTATAGGTCTATGCGGGGAGCCTTGCCACAAGGTTTGCAGGATTTTCCATCCCAAGCATTTGGATATCATTATGCTTGGACTTTATGTGCATGTCCTTGATGAGGTTAGGGTATAAGGAGTTCAGAATCAAACTAACTGATCCCATTGAATATCTCCATTGCTAACCCAAGTGACCTTCCATGGTAGACAAAGTAAAGATAGACGATAAACACAAGAACTGACAAAGGAATTCCTCCATGGAGGCCCTACGTGATAAAGGAATGAGATGATGGACCTTTTTACCGAAATCCTTTGGAAACTCCCAACAATGATGGAGGCACCTTCCATAAGTAGTCATTTCATAGGAATGACACCCCTCAAGGTACAAGTTAATTTTGATGTCCCTCTATTTGAAGGCAATATAGATGTTGAAGCTTTGTAGAGATGGTTAAATATGCTAAAGGGTTATTTCTCAATTCATAATTTTTCCAATAGTGAGAAGGCTACCTTTGCACTCATGAAGTCCATTCCCCATGTCGAAGAATTTTGGTACAATTATTGTGTGCAACATGTCAGAGATGTTTTAAAATTTATGCGATAAAACCCACTTGGGGGGATTTTATCAATAACCTAAATTAGAAGTGTTTACCTATTGGAAACTATGAATACTAGTACATGATATGGACAACCTTGCATCAACGAAAAGACTAAACTATGCTCAAGTACATGGATTTCCTTCATACCTTGCATACAAAGCTGGATATTAGGGATGTTGAGTGATGCCTAGTTTTAAAATATTGCAATGGCATACATGGATACATACATACAGAAGTGAATATTATAGACATCTCTTCATCAAGATCCACCTACCATTATGTTGTCAATATCAAGCAATTTTTTTTGTATAAGAGTAAGAAAGAGTTTGGGATTAGAAATCAATTGCAACAAAAGAAGGGTAAAGGTGGCCCTAACTCGCATAACAAAATAAAAATCAAAGATAATTGGCATTAAGAAAACTAGTTAAATCCACATGTAAAGAAGACAAACAAGAATTCAAAGAAAGACACAAGAAATAGGTGTGACACCCATAAAATTCCTTAGCATAGTCATGACAAATGTCTTACTAGACAATCCTTATTATTGGAGCTGAAAGCCTCAAACTCTATGTCATCCATGACACCATCGTATCTCAAAAATAGGGGAAAGCAGATCATTTACGTGGAACCATTGTCATTATCAACACCCCAAATGGATAGAAAAAAGGAACCCGAGGATCCTAAGGAAGGTGATCACCTCTAATTTCACTCATGGATGTGGGTGAAGGGGACACTGTTGCATTTCATTATTGAATCTAGTCTAAATGCATGTCATCGGGAACATGAAGTTCCCAACAATATTTACCCCCAACCATACTCCATTGCATGGCTGAGTCGGGGATGAGAGATTCATGTTAGACAATAGTCACCTATAGAATTGTATCAAACCCTCCAAATATTAGGATCCTTTCTTGACCTCTTTGATGGGATTGAGTCTTACTTCCAAATCTAATGAAAGGCTATGGTCGAACTGGGCTAGTCATTAATGACATCATCCTTTGTTTCTCTCAAGCACCTATGCCACACAATGCCCAAATTTTGGGATATGATTGTAGTGGCTCCAAAGTTATCTATGTTGAATCCCTTAGGTGACTGTGTGGTCAAATAGAGGACCAAAATTCTTGTAGATAAACAAAGGTTCATCCTTATTGACAACAAGTGAGAGTACCACAACATCATGGCTTATTACAACATTCAAAAGGAATTGGATCTACATATTTCTCTTTAATTGAGAGGTGGTGTGAAAATATTTGTAGAAACCCTTACCATGAAAACTATTACCCTAGAGATCTAAACATCAGACACTATGAACAATGTGAAGATTAATATCTAGGAAAAAGAGGGGATCTTTCTCAACTAGGAGAAGTTGATCTTTGTCAATAATCAATTAGAAAATAGGCATAATCTAGTCAATTATTATTTTCAGAAGGAGTTGATCTTCTACTTAATGCTCTAACTTCATCAAGGCTCTCATAGAAAAGGGACAACCTCCTCTTTTGTAGGTCTAAAAGTTTATATACCAGAAGGAGATGTCAAATATAAAATAACTCCATTTAAGGATTGATCCAAGTGGGTATCGATGGCCACCCACCTCTTCCACCGACTCAACACGGTTCTCCATCTTGGCGGTTTTATTATGATTTTATAGGATTTTCTTGGTCCTAAATTTTTGGGGTCGTTTTCAGGCCCTAAATGATGTTTTGGGGGAAATTTTGAGGTCTAGGATTCTTGTCAACACAACAAATCCATGATTCAATATTTTAGGCCTTAGTTAGAGATTTCCAACAAGCTACTATGCAAGCCAAATGAAGATTCTCTGTGAAATTTGTGCCCCCGTAAAGTGGATGTAGAAATTAACCACTCGGGGCCCAAAAATACCTTTTTGGCGCTTCATCTCCTAGGGTTAGGGTTTTGTACCTTTAGGGTCCTTAATTTATGTTAAAAGGCCATCCCTTTACCCTCTTATATTATAATTTGTGAATGAGTGCAGCATACATCTCTCTCTCTCTCTCTCTCTCTCTCTCTCTCTCTCTCTCTCTCTCTAGATCTAAGCTACCACCATTCTAGCCAATTTGTGTTCTACAAAATTTCGTTATTTCATTCATTAATAGAAGTTGAGTTTTAACTATATTATTGTGCTCTCTAATATATTCATGTGTGTGTTTCATTTCATTCCCTATAAATATGGATTAGTGGTATCAGAGCAATATTCTCCTTGTTGTTTCTCAGTGCATGTCCTCGACGAGGTCAGGGTATAGAGAGTTGGGTCTCAAGCTAGTTTCACTATGATACAATCACTCTTGCCAACCCAAGTAGCTTCCCATGGAAAGGGAAAGTAGAGATGAAGGAGCAGGATATCATATCAAGATGATGGACAACTTCACCTAGATCATTCAATGACTACTAACGACGAGCGAGGAACCTTCAACAAGCAGTCATTTTGAAGGTGTGAGGCCCTTCAAGGTACAAGTTAACTTTGATATTGTTTTATTTGAAGGCCAAATATATGTAGATTCTTTGGAGAAATGGTTAAATGTATTATAGAGTTATTACTCTATTCAAAATTTCTCTGACATCGAAAAATATCACCTTCGTACTCTTTATATCCCTTCCCTATGTCAAAGATTGGTGGGAAGGTTATTGAGAGAGACATAATGAAGATGAGTCTATAAAATTCAGAACATGACCCACTTGGGTGGCATTTTTTTATTCCCTTAAGGAGGCATTCTATCACGTTGGAAGATATGATGATCGGTACACGATATGGATGATTGTGTGTCAAGAGAGGGACCAGATAGTTCTGGAGTACACCAACATCTTCCATACCTTACACTCAAATTTGGGTATCAAAGACTCCGAGAGGAACCTAGTTTTGAAGTATCATAGTGGCCTACATAGGTACATCCAAGTAGAGATGAAATTCTTGGACATCTCCTCACTGAGATCCTCTTATCTATATGTTGTCAAAATCAAGCAGAAATTTAAGCAGTGGAATAAGCAAGAGTTCGGGTCTATAAATCATCCACAACAGAAGTATTGTAAGGTGGCATATCTGAATTGCATGTGTTAGTGGCATATCTCCCTAGACAACACATGCAATTCAGATATATCACATGTAAGACATATATAGCTTGGACCTACTGCAATAAGCTTGGATTTTTTGCATGCAAGAAGGATATATCTCGGATCTATTGTAATAAGCTCATATATGTTGCATGCAAGAAGAATATATCTCGGGTTTGTTGCAATAATCTCAAACATGTTGCATGATAGAAGGATATAGTTCAAATCTACTGTAATAAGCTCGTATATGTTGCATGCAAGAAGGATATAGCTTATATCTACTGTGATAAGCTCGAATTTGTTGCATGCAAGAAAGATACGCTGCATGCACTCCAGAATACACTGCCAAGATAAATCCATGCTATATCTCTGATTTGAATCTGCCTAAACCTGTACCTGTAAATGAAGTGAATCTTTAAGGAAGGATCCAATCCTGATGAAGAATCTGAGTGATTCTTCCAATGGACTAGGGTGTGTCTCTCAACACTAAAATCTATCAATGGTGGTGGTTTCCTCCACAAAACATGAAGAAAGTCGCCTGACTTCTCCTCTAATATCTAATTATCATCTCAACTCATGCATAATGGTGAATTAGATCGACTTTTCTCCTTTATACTCCATTCCTCATCTAATTTATCATTCACTTTATTAATTAAGTGACTTTTCCCTAAGTTTTGACTTACCAATCACTTAAGTCACTTAAAACACCTTTTTGCTTCTAATTTAACATTCAATTTAATTTATTAAGTGATTTTCCCTAAGTTTTATCTTAATAATCATTTAAGTCACTTAAAACACCTTTTTCCCCTTTTTCTCATCTAATTCCACGTACAATTTAATTAATTAAGTGATTTTTCCTAAGTTTTATCTTTAATTATTCTTTTATGTCACTTAATCACCTTTTTTCCACTTTATTACTTAATGTCACTTTCAACTTAGGCTTTTCTAGTAAATGACACTAAATAATTCGTGTATTCCATTTTCCCTCCAACTATAGCCTATGAGAATCAATATAGGCTATTGAGTCGCTCCTCCTGGAATCATCACTTGGAAAGGGACATTACAGTCCTCCCTTCCCGAAATTGCTTGTCCTCAAGCAATGTCATCACAACCTGACACTCCATTAACTGAGCCAAGCCAAAACTGAAAAATGATACTAGGGTCCCAAACCGATCTCCAAAAAGGACCACCATGATTTTGTGGCACCACTCTGGTAATAACCATCAGACCAATGTGCCTAGTCTGCATCCTCCTATCCTAGGATCCGACACTGAAATACATGTAGGGACTAAACTTATTGTCATGAATCATGTCCTGTAAAGTTATCTCCATGAAACCCAAATATACAAATCCACTAACAACCTCGATCCTGGGTATTTGAAAAGAAGGTATGTCTCACCATTTGGAATAATTATCAACCTCTCCTCTATGAGCATCCCAAAAATAATGCATACCAATCATTGTCACAACTCTATCGGTCATCACCAATAGATGTTCCACCAATGTGATCTACCTCCAAGGTGGACTCCCCCCCATGTGTCTTGATGCAACGTCTGTGAAGTCCCTCCCTGTGAGAAACTCTCGGACCTACTCGTAAGTGATGAAGTTACCTGGGTCCCAAACTATATTATATGAAGTGAAGCATCCTATTCTCATCATATTGATATGTACGGTGCTATCACACAAATATTCTTGACTACCCATGGTAAGCCAAGCGATCATAAGTTGTTGAAACATGACTTAATCCTCATGAGACAACTCCTCCAAGATACCAATCCTATGCACTCCAAGAGTAAACTCTAGAGAATGCAAACTAGCAATCCAATCCATGTCAGTTGTCATCCTATCAACAACTACAATCTCAGGATCCCATGCCAGCCTTAGAGGGGAATCCTCATGTTGATGATGCATCCATAAATCACAATCATCTGACCACCATGCTTAGACAGTGTTCTCCCCTCATAGAATCCTCTATCATGGACCATACTCATCCAAGGCACCTCAATGAAGTCAATGCATGTCAATCCATGACTATCCTCGATCCTAGGTATCATGAGGGAAAAGAAAAACTCCACAACTCCTCTCACAACATTCCCACCATGAAGAAGAACAATCACTGACTCAACTCGATCAGTCATCAACCTCATCCAAAACAATTTGTCACTCAGATATATGCAAGGATCCCACCTCAACATTGGAATTCCACCACTCCCAATGCCTACCGACTATTGTTCTGCCCCACCAATAACCATCATATTCCAAATGAGCCAAATCCCCGATGTGTAATCTTTTTAGCAGATAATGCCATCCACTACTCCGCTAGTTGCAATCTTTGTGACCTGGTATGAATAAGTCTAGATCTCATCCTATGCACTCAATGCACTGATCACATAGTCCAAATGGATGAACTTTTTCATGGCCAAAATTCCCCCTATCTCATACCACTGGCTCCAATAATCCTCTCATGTCCTGTTGCATACAATGAGGGCATCAAATAACAGTAGCATGCACCTCCTCCACTGCATGAAGGACTGGAAGGTGACTAGTGTGTTGGTCAACCCCAAGGGCATGACTCATGATTATACCCAAGAATAAATGTGCGATTACCTTGCTCCTTGGCCCAAGCCTGATGATATCCCAGATGAAAATCAATCATTGATGGATACACTTCTCATTGAGGCTCACCCATCCACTCACCGACCTTGGGTAATCTCAACTCAATGCTATACTCAATGACTTTGTCAGGAGGTCTCCCTAGAGGAAACGCTCCAAAACTCTGTTGTGCACCACCATGTGCCAATGTATAATCCCATATAATGTGACATACTCATGTGTCCTCTTGTATCGTCCATTGCCCTGTATGTGCTACTGAATCCAACACTTCATTGATGATGACTAAACATGTACCCCAGAGTGTGTCCATGTCCATCATGTACCTGTCTACCCAATCCATGGATGCATATGCTTCGTCGTGGGTTGGTCCACAAGGAAGGTGCTCAACCATCTCCTTTGTAGCTAAACTCTGAACCTCTAATGATCTCTCCAAAAGAAAGGGCTCTCGACCCTCGCAATGCCAAATCAGAGTGCAATCCAAACTCTCCTCGAGTACCTACAACTCAGAATTCTCCTCATTAGGACTCATCATAAGAGGCTCCTCCCTCAAATCATAAGTGCTACTCATGCCCTCGGGTGTCACGACTGCCAAAGATGATGGAGTCTATGTTGTTGTCAATGATGACAAGCGTGCCAAACTTAGTTGGTAGTAAAGTTTCTCATCAACACCAATTGACGTACTAGATGATACCATGCAATGATGGGACTCATGTGGGTTGTCATCCTCATAAAAATTTCTGATTTTTTTTCATCCACCAAATCAGCCCCTTCTTTGTCATCCTCCACGTATGGCTCGTGAGAAGAAAGATCATTATCACACAACAATTTTTCAAATACCCAATCTTCGTCATATTTAGGTACAATCATGCTTGCATCGCCATAGGTATCATAGATAAGATAAGGCATTGAATCCTCATCATACTTAGGTGCTAGCACACCCTCGTCATCATGAGCATGACAACTAAGGTATGATGTGGAATCATCAACATTGGTTGTTTGGGACACTTCACCATATGTGCCATCAACCTTTATCCTTAGCACCTTCACCTTATTTTCCACTAATACTTGGGGTTCATGCCATTCATGATGTTTTATGGCGCAAAAATCCTTGAATGACATGTCTGCATGAAATGCCACACCAAGCTCCTAATACTCCCTCAAACAATCTACAAACTCCTCATCATGTCATTTATGTCTTGTTTGTTGCCTCTTTGAACAAATAGCTCCATTGATCCCGACATTGTTTTGTAGGCTTGCCATAGCCTGCATCAATTGTTGTCACCCATGTGCAAGAATATTACTAATCTTCCTCATGATGTCTTCCATATATGATATAAACGTTTTCTCTCTACTACTGCAATTGAAGGTACAAGTGCAAGTTATCACCGCTGGAATTTAGTGGAAACAATCTAAAATAACTCCTCACTGATTTTCCCCTTAGGCTGGCAGGAAAATCATCTCTGATACCACTGAAATATCCTTGATCCCTGGATCTAGATATTTTCTACTACTATTGGATGTTCTACTACAAATATGATACTTTGTGGTTTATAAATGTGTTTCTTGGGTTTTTAGATGTGTTTGTTTAGTTTTATGTTCTCATGTGTAGCATGCATGGCATTATTGGATCCATAAATATTCATTGCATTTTATTAAATAAAAACAAATTCTAATACATAGAAATATTGGAAATCAATCTCATAATGCATCAATTAGATTGTAACATAGATAAAACTATCCTACAATACCAAGGAAGACAAGTAGAATACCGATCTAGAACATGCATCGGTCGATCTGCAACATGCAAGTCGAATATATTGCATGCATGGAAGGAATGTTTCCTACAACTTTTGAAACCAACAGAAAACTGAGATTTGATAGCTATGCTCCTCGGAATATGATGAAATATGTTCCCACTAGGCTGCCCTCTCCCTAGACAACACATGCAATTTAGATCTGTTGCATGCAAGACAGATATAGCTTGGATCTACTGCAATAAGATCGGATATGTTGCATGCAAGAAGGATGTAGCTCGGATCTCTGCAATAAGCTCGGATCCTCTGCATGCAAGAAGGATATAACTCGGATTTGTTGCAATAAGCTCATATTTGTTGCATGCTAGAAGGATATAGCTCGAATCTGCTACAATAAGCTTGGATCTGTTGCATGCAAGAAGGATATATCTTGGATTTGTTGCAATAAGCTCGTATATGCTACATGAAAGAAGGATATAGCTCAGATCTATTGCAATTAGCTTAGACATGTTGCATGCACTCCAGAATACGATGCCAAGATAAATCCATGCTATATCTATTATCTTAATATCCATGAACATGTACATGTAAATGAAGTGAATCCTTAAGGAAGGATCCAATCATGTATTCTGAAGCCTGATGAAGAATCTCGGTGATTCTTCTGATGGACTAGGGTGTGTCTCTCAACACCAAAATCTATCAATGGTGGTGGTTTCCTTCAGAATTCCACAAAACATAAAGAAATTCGTCTGACTTCTCCTCTGAGATCTAATTCTCATCTCAACTCATGCATAATGGTGAATTAGATCAAATTTTCTCTTTTATACTCCCTTCAACATCTAATTTCTCATTCACTTTATTAATTAAGTGACTTTTCCCTAAGTTTTGACTTACCAATCACTTAAGTCACTTAAAACACCTTTTTGCTTCTAATTTCAAATTCACTTTAATTTATTAAGTGACTTTTCCTAAGTTTTATCTTAATCATCATTTAAGTCACTTAAAACACCTTTTTCCCCTTTTTCTCATCTAATTCCACGTTCACTTTAATTAATTAAGTGATTTTTCCTAAGTTTTATCTTTAATTATTCTTTTAAGTCACTTAATCACCTGTTTTTCCACTTTATTACTTAATGTCACTTTCAACTTAGGATTTTCTAGTAAATGACACTAAATAATTATTTTATTCTATTTTTCTCCCAACTATAGCCTACGAGAATTAGTATAGGCTATCGATTCACTTCTCCTAGAGTCATTACTTGGAAAGAGACATTACATGAGAGCCTTCCATATGTTCAACATAGTTATAACAAATCCCTCCACAACTATACTGGACACAACCCTTTTCAAGTGTGCTTGGGGTTCCATCCATTGGTCGCCATTGATGTAGCTCTTCTCATTCCATCTTCACTAATAGATCCCTCCCATGCTCAGACCGAGGCAGATAGAGTATCCAAATTTGTTGAACAGATCTAGCACTTCCAACAATAGGTTCATCATATCTTGCAAAAGGTCAATGCCAAGTACAAGCAACAACATGACCAACATTGGGTTCCACACAAGTTTCAGGTTAGTAATAAGGTATGGTTGCATTTGCAAAAAAAACCTCACGGGCCCCCATAGGAAGCTCATACCACTATGTTACAATCCTTACACCATCACAAAGGCTATGGGTGAAAATGATTTCAAATTGAGTATTCCTCCTTTCCTTGGCTTGCACCCATTATTAATGCGGAGCTGCTTCGACCATATTTCCCACCTCTACTGGGCACCTCATAGGTGGCTGAGAAATTGGCCCCTACAAAACTCAATCCCAGTTGCTTTAAGTAGACTACAGTGGATTATATCATGGACACCAAGATGAAGGGAACCCACCAACAGAACATACAACTCTATCAGGTTGTCAAAGCAGGATAGTTTCTTCAGCAAGGCAAATGGCTCACTAAGATTCAGGTTCAACAAAAGTTTTCCCATCTACTGCGAGAACCTAATGCAACGGGGACCATTTCTTCCTAAGGGGGGAGGAATAGTCCAGTTGGATATCGGTGGCCACCCATCTCTTCCACTCACTCAACACAGTTCTCTATCTTGGCAGTTTTATTATGATTTTTTAGGATTTTATGGGTCCTACACTTTAGGGGTTGTTTTGAGGCCCTAAATAATGTTCTGTGGGAAATTTCAAGGCCTGAGATTGTTTTTGACACACCAATTCCTTGTTGCAATATATTTCCAACGAGCTACTATGCGCACCAAATGGAGATTGTATGTGAAAGTTGTGCCCCTATAAAGTGGATGTAGAAACTAACCACCTCGAGACTAAAAACACATTTTTGGCACTTCATCTCCTAGGGTTATGGTTTTATACCTTTAGGGTTATTTTTTTATGTTAAAAATGAAATCCTTTTGGCCTCTTGTATTATATTTTTCCAATGAGTACACCTGACATCTATCTCTCTCTTCAGAGATAAGTTACCACCATTCTAGCCAGTTTGTGTTCTACAATATTCCATTATTTTATTCATTAATAGAAGTTGGGTTTTCATTGTATTACTATGCTCTCTGCTATATTCATGTGTGTGTTTCATTTCATTCCCTATACAATCTAGATCAATGATACTTTTATTTTGTTGCAAAAAACCTTCAAATAGCATTAAGTTTGCTACTAGTTTGAGTTTAACTAGTTCTCTACTACGTTCTAAGAAGACCCTGACTTGGCCCCTATTATGAATAATTTAACCTTATTTTTGGCTTTGAACCTCAATGAAAAATTATTTAATAAGAAAGAGGATTATTTGTTGAAACGAGGGATGATTTGCAAGTTTAATGGCCTATGACCTTCACTAAAAAAAACTTGAGAAGTGGATTGTTGATCCCCATGGTTCATTCTTAAAGGATCCATTGGTAATAAACCTATGTGCAAATGGTTTTATTATCAATTCAATTTTATATCAAAATAATATAAACATAGGTTGCTAGTAAGGGAACTTGGTTTACGGAAAAGGGCTTGCTAATAAAAGCATTTTGAGGTGAGAAAAATGTATCTAGCCACAAATATTGAATTATGAAAATATTATTTCTATTTCAAGTTCTCTTTTGAGAACAAGCACATGGTAGTTTCTTTATTGAAAATAGGGGTCTCTACAGTTAAAAAGAAAATAAATTGTAAACCCACCTCATGGAAGGATTAATCATTAAATCACCACTAAGTGGCTCCATATTATATGGATCTTGAGGTACCCGGACCTATAACATCTATGATTGATCTTGTCCCACTTACTTAGGGATGTTGTGTAGACAATATTATAGACCAGACCCATAAGTCAACCTTAACACTACAAGTTCCCTTACTTGAGTACTCCACTAAAAAGGTGAAGCGAAGACATAATCGAGACAACTTAAACCATGAGAGGGAAGCAATTCCTTTGACAATGTCACATGCCAAAACACCATTGTAAATAATTATAAAGTTTTTGAGTCTTTAATATAATATATTTATATTATTTATAATGATATGTGCATGTATACAATAATTAATTAAGATGTTAATAAACAAAGTCTTTAATATAGTAATGAAGACACATTCCTATTAGAAAATATTAACAAAATTATAATATATTTTAATTTGTGAATAGTAAGGTAACTCAACTAACTTATTAGAGAAATTTTGAGGTAAAAAATTATCCTCAATACAAAAAATGTGCTATCAACATCAACTTTAAAAGAATCAATTGGATTCAAGATGATGATGTCGACCATAAAGGTAAATAGTTTTGAAGGGAAAGAAAGAAAACTACTTTTTTAATCGTATTTTCTACTTATCTCCTTATTGTTTTACTCAAATTTAAAGTGTATGTACTCATAATATGTGGAATTCTATGAGTTCCTACACTTTAAATTTGAGTAAACCAACAAGGAAATAAGTCGAAAATATGATTAAAAAAAAGGTTTTCTTCTTTCCTTTTGAAAAATCATAACTCTTATTTTATTGTATTAACTATAATTTTATTATTTTCCTTAAGAATCTCATTTATACCTCAAACTTTCTCTAATAATGAACATAATTTGTATGGTATAAAACAAGGATTAAATAATTATACATTTAGGTCACAATGAATAATTTAAAATAATTTGTGTTATTTGAAATTTTGACAAATTTTAATTAATTTGGTAGTTCAATTGAAAAATAATGAAAGGGACAATTCACATTATACATGATATTCCACTAAAAGAAACAAGGGATATGCCATGTAGTGGTTATTCCTTACCAAAATAAAAGGTTGGGCATACAAATAGAGGAAATAATTACTCTTGGATTGAGGTTAGTTGTGGATGTGGAACACCTATGTTGTCGAGTGAAATAAACCTCATTGACAATGTTAGGATTGGATCTTGTTAGACAACATGAATGAAATCCATGTAGCAGCTTAAACCTCCAGATAATAACAGATGGGGACATAGTTGTATGGAAAAATTAAAGCCTCACTTATTATTGGCTATATTTTCATTGTTGTGGTAGCCTGAACTACTCTCGTGTGACATCACCCACCTCGAGGTACCAAAATGATATTGTTAGTTGTCTATTTAAATATATTTTAAAAGGATTTTTACATATTATATAAGTATCCCTCACCATTTGGATTCAAGCACCTACTATATGTGTGGTTAGTGATGCATTTTTAACATTGATCCAAATCCCAAGGCATTGTGTTTATTGCATTTTGTTAAATATTGGTTTTCACTTGTCCATGGTAGTGACTAGTCCCTACTTTGGGAGGACATGTAGTTATTATGCTTGGTGTTCATAAACTATGAGTTATATGTTGGGGAGTGGGTGTAACCCATAGTGGAACAATAAAAGAATATGCAGAATAAACGAAGAGAAATAAACTTCACAGAAGATCAGTTGTGTCTAAAGACACCATTTCAACATTTAGGCATAACAGGTTGTGATAATAATGTCATGATGCATTATTGAATACATGTTCACCATGATTCACATATTTATAATGACCCATTGGGTCCTTTATTTATAGTTTCAATGTCTAACCAAATTCCTGGGAATCAAGAAGATATTGTCCACATATAACCATCGGTGATTGGAGTTGACTCTGTTAAATCCACGTTGTCCAGTCGGCTAGTCGAACCAAGTCGACCTAACCATCCATTTGTCCAACATGTAGTCGATTTTTTAGCAGGTCAATCCATCAACCAATTGTCTTCGACTGCTCGACTAACAGGCTCATCGACTACTCGATCGATTGTTGTCGAAGTGCGGTTGCAATCCCAACCATCTGTCTCCAGCTGTGAGTTAATCGTCTAACTGAATGTCTCTAGTAGAAGTGGGGCGAGCCAGTAGAACCTAAGATTCCAACACCCCCCCCCCATCAACACATGATTCTAGATATTCGGGAGGTGAAATTAAGTCAAAAGGACACCCCCCTCATAATTGCATATGTCTGAAGCCCAAGCATATCACAGAGTTTTAAAAAATTAACTTTAGATAATGGTTTGGTAAAGATATCAACAATCTTATCATGAATTCTACAGTATACAAGAGTGGCAACTTTATCTTGAACCAACTACTTCAAATAGTGAGCATGAAACTCAACATGCTTCATTTTATTGAGTGACAAGATTGTTATCAACTTGAATAACACTTTGATTGTCACAGTAGAGAGTGGTCGAGGTCTGTACAGGAAACCCAAGTTCATCCAAGAGATAATGAATCCAAACAACTTTTTGTAAGTTTTAAAGCTGTGAAGTAAAGAAATGCATATAGATTCTTAAGCAAAACAAAAATTAATCAATGGCTCATACACATATTACACATAGATTTATATCGGAAACCCTTAACCGGGAGAAAACATTTCAACGTTTCATTGTATTCATTTCACCATTCACCATACAATATATATATACAATGTTTTTTGGTATTCCTTAGATACCAAAACCCTAGAGAGATCGTCAGACACAGTTGTTGAATTTGACGCGCCCACACACACACATGCAAAGAATATAACACATACCCAACACTTTTGTGCCTACATTAACGACACCAGGGTACTCAAATTTTGTAATCGACAAAGAGATTACCTTATATTTCTTGAATGAGCAAAGCAATGGTCTAGTGCTGAAGTGAAACACATAGACAAAGTTGAACTTCCTATCATCATTGTCGCCTACCCAGTCAGAGT
Source organism: Picea engelmannii (assembly GCA_009831015.1). Lineage (NCBI taxonomy): Eukaryota > Viridiplantae > Streptophyta > Pinopsida > Pinales > Pinaceae > Picea > Picea engelmannii. Next base: position 2,291,105 of record ML777581.1, on the reverse strand, counting down.
CGGTAAAGCTAACTAACAAATCTCAAAATTTGACAATACTTGATACCAAGATGAGTGGTACCCTTGAGAAAATGAACAATTATTTTAACAACTTTCCATTGGATTTATCTAGGATCCTGCATAAACCGAGAAACCACACTAATAGCAAAAGAGATATCAGGTCGACTATGAGTGAGATAAATGATATTGGCAACCAATTATCAATAAAGAGTAGCATCAACTTCGGGAGACTAAAAAGTTAAGTCCAAACTGAAAACAAGTAGCATGTGGATTATAATTTTCCATCTTAAAATGTGTCAATATATCTAGTACATATTTAGATTGAGAAAGAAACAAACCATCAGGCAGAGGTAAAAATTGAAGACCGAGAAAATAATGCAAAATACCAAGGTCGATCATATCAAAGGTGTCAACAAGTTGTTTCTTTGATCTAAATATGAGATCAATATTATTACCATTCATGACCAGGTCATCGACATATATAACAAAAATCAAAGTATCGCCATTATCATGTAATGCATAAATATTGTGATCATATTCAGAATGTTTGAAGCCAAGTGTGAGAATGAAACAATTGATCTTAGCATACCAAGCTCTAGGAGATTGTTTCAAACCATAAAGTCATTTTTGGAGTCGATAAAAAAGAGTGGAATCTGTCACAAAACTAGGGGGTTGTTCTATGAAAATTTCTTCTGATAAATATCCATGAAGGAATTCACTTTTCACATCTATCTAGTGGATCTGTTAGCCAAAGTGAGCAACAAGGGAAATAATTAGTCAAACATAATTCATCTTTGAAACAGGATCAAAGGTCTCAGTGTATTTGATGCCTTCCCGTTGAGAAAATCCTTTCACGACCAAGCAATCTTTATGTCGCTCATCAACACCTTAAGAGGTAAATTTGGTATTATAGACCCATCGAAATTTCACAATGTTCTTTCCTAGAAGTCGAGGAACTAAATCCCATGCATGATTCTTCAAAAGAGAATTCATTTGAACCTGCATAGCTTGCACCTATTTAGGTTGGCCTTATGCATCTAAGTAAGAAACATGATCACAAGTTTCAATAACATGAGTCATCAAAGCAACACTGACTTTCTACTTCTGACTATGATTTTCTTGGCCTGAAGAGATATCATCTGTAACGAACCCCCTCAACACGACGACAAATCTCTTATAACAAGTGGGAAATTTTATTATTATTTTTATTTTTATTTTTAAAAATGTGTGCGCACGTGTACAAGGGAAACAAACACATTAGACTCTACGTCGCCACCCGACGACTAACAAGACGCAACAACGATGAACACAACAAGACGACATAGGGCGCACAACAAGTAACTGCAAGCATTAAATGACAATCAAACGACCATAAAAAGACTGACTTCCCGCCCGTCCTACCCTACAAGTTAGGACCTCCAAGACACATAAGCAACACTCAAGCCCAGGTTCCCATCGATTTAACCATTTAAGGTCTCGGGGCTGGCGACTGTTTTGAGGAACATGGAGGTGTCTACATCCCGCCCGACACAAGTAGACCACACAAAGAAAATTAATACAACCAAGCACATCAATAAATAAATGAGCAACCACTTCCTCTACGGAAGGCGCAAGACAAAAGGACTCAGATAACGACCAACCAATAATAAGACAAGGCATTGTCTATGACTCAACTGTGATTGATTACAGACCTAGTTACTCCATTTAAATTTCATTAACCAACGAGTACCTTTAACATAAGGTAAATCCATCAATCTCTATCCCCCATTTATTAAGTCATAAAAGCTTATTGTACTTAGTTCAAGGACATTACAATTGCATGCTATCACTAACAGTAAAAATGATAATAGCATCTCCATGAAATGATGCCCATAACACCTTTTATATCGCAATGACTTGCAATAATCACAATCATATTACATTTTATGTGTTAACCATAATAACTAAACTGCGATATCGTTACCATAATGATGAGTACATTAACATTTACCTTACCATGAATATTGGCATTTACATAAAACATTACACCCCGTTACCTTAACATTACAATACCATACATTACCTTACCTTAACATTCAATACAATACATTACCTTACCTTAACTTTTCATTGCATTACAATACATTCCAATACACTACATTAACATTTCAATAACAATTCAATGAATTACAATTCATTACTTTCCATCATATTACTTTTCCTTAACCTAACATTACATTACCTCTACTACGATATTATACTTATATATTAATGATTAATTAAAAGCTAACTTAGAATGAAAAACTGAGCATCTAATGTACATAACAAGGCACCCCTTTTTTTTTTAAATGAAGGTAATCAGTAATGCATTCATAATATTTACTGCAAGAAAAGGATCATTGAGGTAACCAATCAGGCGTAAATTATAGCCAAACGATTGTTCCTTCGACTACCGTTCATAAAATAAATAGATAATTGAAAACTTACTGGCAGTTAAGGTTTACTGCCAATCAATCAATACAGCACTTCTATCAAGAATAAAGGGGGCGACCTTAGCTAGATAAATCCATTTATTGAGATTTAAAAGCAGAGAGCCGGAAAAAGGGGTTTTAAACAATTCAACAGTCGAAAGGTCCTCCTTTTAGGCAATAGCGAGGGCACACAGCAAGCCTTTTTCTGGTTCTGCTTACCAACATTAATTCGTCGGGGCTATGCCACCTGGTAAAACACACAGTTAAAGATTTTATTAATCACTAATCTAATCGTTTTCAAGGATTTAACTATTATTAGATGCCTTTACCATAATTTAACTCGTCTTAGAGGATTTAAAATTTACAAGGTCGCAGTTGTTAAATTACAGCTGCGTGATTAACCTTCTGGAAGGTGGCACGGTCGAGGTCTGCCATCATCACCCATGCGTCTGAAATGCGGCCATGCTGACAGCTAATTCTGAAAAGCCCAACACGTGGTCTCATAAAGAAAATTCTATCCAGACTGGAAGGATTCTCGCTGGTCACTGAAGTTATTTATTAAACTGGCCGCCACCTCCACCCACTGTCGTCTAGCGACCCCATTCTTGGCACAGGTAAAAAGGGAAGGCAGTTATGGTGTTGAGGGGGCGCAAGCCTGCCATGAGGAATCAGACTAGAGCTACAGGCAACACAGGCACCCATTAACAAGGTTGAAGGTTAAGCCAAACGACACAACACAAAGCGACTTGTAAGAGTTCGGTGGGGGTTTAATGCCTAAACCAAGATAGCAGCAGAAACTCCTCGCTAGCATTCTCTCCAAAGGTAAGAGAATCCTCTAAGCCGACTAGACTATTCACTCTGATCTCCCTTCTCTCAAATCTGGGGCAGAATTACACCATTCCTCAGCCAGGATCGTTACAACACTGGGAACTTGCGATCCGGTGCTCATCGTTAGGATATGTTTAACAATTTATAAAACATAACGATAAGCAAGTCCCCACCAGTCATCATCTAAGATGAGACTTGTCGATTCCTCGCTGGAGGTGATCAAAAACATTTAGCGGAAAGCCATTCCCATGATCTAACATCAGAGATAAAACTCATCGAGGAGAAAGGGTAATATTGCATTATTCGTTTAACAGCTGAAAGGAAATTTCGTTGAATACCCTGGAGGTAATACTAGGAAATTTCTGCGATGTAGAGGTAAAATTTTAAAAGGGTTTAAAGCGTTCAATACCTGGGGTTGTACTCCATTAACAGATCAACTCAACTCTCACTCCAGGGGCATTCAGATAATATTTAAATAATTAAAATGTGTCGTGATTCCTATACATATGTATATCAGATAATTAAAGCGTCTGATAACCAGAGTTATACTCTGTTAGCGCAGAAGCTCATTCATCAATATTGTCACTCCTCAAGCACTAAGGTAACTTCCATATTTACTTACTAATGGAAGCATTACATTTGACTAGGATATTACACAGAAAACATGGTCATTTACCCATATGATATCAAGAATCCCTTCAATAGCTTATCAGTGGTAATTCATGCAAAAGAAACATATGCAATATAAACTTGTACATTATTTGCCTCAATAATACCCTGTCCATGAGAGATTTGATAAAAGCAGCAGTTACAACAGTTACAATTATAATTTCTGAGTAAATAATTAAATCAGCCATTCAATCCATTTGCATTCGCTATTCCGATCCCAGCATAAGTCACAATGCATTCTATTCTACTAAATTAGAAATCATACTGTTGCCTTGTCGCCCACATCGAATGACATCCCGTGCTCCATGCCGCTCCCGCTCACCGACCGTCGAGACTACACCGGTACCTCCCAGCCAATCGCTAGGGGTACTCTAGTTCTCCCTTAGCCCCTCGAGCCGCAAAGGGGCCACACACTATCCAGATGGTACGTCTAGCTCCCAGCTAGCCTCGCAAGGCCGAGCTACCACTCATATCCGAGCTGGAAAATCCCAACTCTCCACAAGTAATCAGTCAAGTCACAAATACGACAGCGTAAAGTTACACTAACAGCTGATTCCCTTCTTCCTCATCTTCCCTTTCTTTTATAGAGTTTTTAGACCTCCAACTTTCCCCTAATCACATTTAAATTAAGTTTTAATGAAAATATTCTAAATATTCTCCTTCACACAAGTGTCTTCCATCCCCCTCTTTTCTCCATTAATTATTTTCTTTAAATTTATTAATTGTCTCATTTCCCTCACCCACCTAGAGTTGCTCCTAAATTTACTCCTAGGTGTTCCTAGATCCCCTTACATATTTTAAATACTCTCCCTAAAAATGATGTTGCTAAATTAGCTCAAATTAGAAGGTTCTTAATTGCAGATTCCGACCTCGCTTTTTACCATAAATTCAACTCTTTCCCTTATTACGTTTCCCCCATTCCTAAGATTCCTAATTTTTTATTATCCCCTTCTTTCCCCTTTTTATTAGAGCCAAAATGGCAGTTGCGTTATTTACTCCTTCCTTTTATTATTAATTTAAAAATCTTTTTATACTTCCACAAGTTAAATAATTTATTTCTTCTTTACAATTTAAAACCACAGATTAATTAAATTATGACTCTCTTCATTTTACCCCAAAAATTATGAAGACTAAAACTATAACTTAAGTGGTTTTTAGTTTAGATTTTTATTTTTATTTTTATAGGGTCTTTTCTTAAGGTTAAACAAAATTTTACCCTAGAGAAGTTTTAGACTTAGATTTAGATTCTGAACTGGGCGACAATTATTTAGGGAAGTCATTTTAAGAATTTCTTAATGTGTTAAAATTCTTAGGGCCATCTAGGTTTGTTCCTTCATCAACATCTATGTGACGTGCCCTTCAGGACGCACCACGTGCTCCAAGGGTGCCACTCGCCTCGTTCGTTTCTTTTGCGCGACGTGCCCTTCAGGATGCACCACGTGCTCCAAGGGTGCCACTCGCCAACTTGAATGATTGGTAGACATAAATAACCCCTGGAGTCAACACTCTGCCAGGTGAACTTGTGGGAGACTAAGGGTTTCTAAGGAATAAGGCCCCCGCCTTATTGCGCGCCCCTTAGAATCATCGTGAGCGACTATCACAGTCTTCCCTCACAGCATCGTGGATCCTCTCGAACTAGGTAATCGTTAACCTATAGTTCGAGCCATGGCGGGAGTGCTAGTAGGTTGTGGCAGGCTGTTGTCCACACCTCTCCCTCAACCTCTCTGGAAATCGTGTGTGGCCCCTTTACTCCATATGTGAGTCTGGTCGACAAGCTATCGTCAGCCTGCATCATCAGCAATCGTGTCAGAACATGTCCACACCTTATCATCAAATCAATGAAATATCATAGTAAATAAATCAACCCAAATAGCACACTCCTTGACTCAATCCAGAGTCTAAGGGGTTCCATCGATGCCTATGCATCCTCAAGGTAGAAAACCCTGCACACTCAATAAAAATGAGTCAATAGCACCTGTCTACGTCAAAGAAGTAAAACATCATGTCATCTATCATAACGCATCATAATCAAGGATAAATGTTTTAACATCATAAAAGTCCAGATCACTTGCGAACAAGTGTCCTCAAAGAATAAGTTTTCTCAGTGTGCCAGAGCGGGATGTTACATCATCAACATGAGGACCATCAACTTCAATCATCTTAGCAATCCTTTAGGGTAGATAGGAAAATTATGAATGGGGATCAAGTGAAAAAAAATTAGTTGAAGAATATGGAGGTCCATTCAAAATAGATATTGATTGTCCAGTCGATTTCAAAACAATGGTCAATGACCCAATTGAAACAGGAGCAAAGCTTGACTGCTCGGTCCAAATGCTGAAAAAAGGAAGAAGTAATATGGTGTCATCAATAATATCGAAGGGACCATCCTGTAATAAACTGAGAGAAGAATTCAACAACTTAAGTCTTTAAGACTTCTCATCAAAAAACACATTTATTGTAATAATAATATGTTGTCTAACAGGATCAAACAATCGATAGGCTTTAGACTCTTCAAAGTATCCCATCATGATACAAGCATGAATTTTTGTATCCAGTTTCTTCTTGCAATCATATGGAATATGAGCCCAATAAACATAACTGAAGACATGGAGGTGACCGACTGAGGGTTTCTTTCAGCACCATCTTTCGACTAGAGTCACAACACTAATAGCTCTAGTAAGAATGTGGTTCAAGAGATAGTTTGCAAAGTAGACAAATTCAACCCAAAAACAAGTAGGAAGATATTTGGCTTGTAAAATATGTTGGAACATTAGGTTCCATAGTAAACCTCACCTTGTCAGTGAAGGAATTTGACAAGTTATTTAGGTCA
>ML777581.1:2224339-2269728 GCA_009831015.1 Picea engelmannii | reverse complement strand
AACACATGGATTTATTTTCTTAGAAAGAAATCTGGGGTATTTGATAAATTTAAAGAGTTTAAGGCTCTGGTAGAAAATCAGACAGAGAAGAAAATAAAGGTATTGAGAACAGATAATGGTGGAGAATTCTGCGGAAATGAATTTGAAGAGTTCTGTAAGAAGTGCGGTATAGCAAGGCAGAAGACTACTCCATATACTCCTCAGCAGAATGGAGTTGCAAAAAGGATGAACAGGACACTGATGGAAAAGGCAAGGAGCATGCACAGCGGTGTAAAGTTAGGACAAGAATTCTGGGCAGAGGCAATGGGTACAACATGTTACATGGTCAATCGATCACCCTCATTAGCTTTGGATGATAAAACTCCACACGAGGTATGGACTGGAAAGAAACCCTCTCTTGAACATCTTAGAGTGTTTGGTTGTGATTCTTATGTACATGTTCCAAAGGAAAATAGGAGTAAGCTGGATAATAAAGTTGAAAAGTGTATCTTTATTGGTTATAAAGATGGTGTGAAAGGTTATAAGCTTTGGAACCCATAAACTAAGAAGATTGTTTACAGTCAGGATGTTGTTTTTAGAGAGGTAAAAGATGTTTCCAAGCAGGAATTCCTACCAAGGAAAGAAAAACCTGAGAAAATAGAGATTGATTTGGATGATGCAAAATCTGAATCATCTAAAGAAGATGAAGCAAAAGAAGAAGAATAACCTCATACCCCAATATTGAGGAGATCAGTGAGAGAAAGAAGGCAACCAGAAAGGTATAGTCCACTTGATTTCCATTCCAATTTTGCTTTATCTATTACTGATGATGATCGCAAAACTGTCAGGGAAGAAGTGAATTCAGAGGATAGTAAACTATGGAAGAAGGCCATGGTTGAAGAAATGGATGCCTTGGATAAGAATGAGGCATGGGATATAGTTGAGTTGCCATCTGGAAGAAAATCTGTTGGTAGAAAATGGTTGTTTAAGAAGAAGTTTAATGCAGAAGGTAAAGTGGATAAATACAAAGCTCGGTTAGTAGCAAAAGGTTATTCCCAGGTAGAGGGAATTGACTTTGGTAAGATTTTTTCTCCTGTTTACAAGTTAACATCTATTAGATTTATTTTATCTATTGTTGTTGCTTTTGATCTTGAAGTGGAACAGATGGATCTGAAGACAACATTCCTACATGGGGATCTGGAAGAAGAAATCTACATGAAGCAACCAAAAGGCTTTGCAGTGAAGGGAAAGAAAGAGTTGGTATGTAAGCTAAAGAAGTCACTATATGGTCTGAAGCAATCACCTAGGATGTGGTACCAAAAGTTTGACACATACATCCTTGGATTGGGATTTGTGAGAAGCACGGCTGATCACTGTGTATATTCCAAGAAGGTTGGTAATCACTTCATTTATGTAGTGTTGTATGTTGATGACATGTTGTTGGTAGGAAATAACATGGATGTTATCAAGGAGGTGAAATCACAGCTATCCTCCAAATTTGACATGAAGGATCTCGGTGCTCCTAACTTCATTTTGGGAATGGAAATTAAAAGAGATCGTGCAAACAGAAAACTTTGGTTGAATCAGAGAAAATATATTAAGACGATATTGCAGAGGTTTAATATGCATGGAAGTAAATCGGTCAAGGTTCCTATTCCTATAGGTGTAAATTTATATGTAGATCAGTGTCCCAAGACACATGAAGAAGAAGAGAACATGTCCCATGTTCCATATGCCAATGCAGTTGGAAATTTGATGTATGCAATGGTCAGTTTGATGTATGGGTTGGTACAACAAGCAGTGAGATTAGATTGTGACAGTCAGAGTGCAATCTTCCTGGCAAATAACCCAACTTATCATTTGAAGACAACGCATATTAATGTTCAGTATCACTTTGTGAGAGACATGGTTGAGGAAAAGAAGGTGTTGCTGGAAAAGGTTGACACTTTGAAGAATGTTACAGATTCATTGACAAAGTCTGTGAGAACAGAAAAGTTCTCCTGGCGTAGAGTAACAATGGGCATTACTGCCTTGGATTGTTGACTATATAATCCCCTAGATCCCTGGATGCAAAGAAAACAACAAGTGGGAGAATGTTGGGTAGGTGTTATATTCTTTACATGTGTGTGTGTGGGCACGTCAGATATGACAATTGCGTCTGACGATCCCTCTAGTAGTTCTCTTTGTTTCGTGTGCGTCGAGCGCTTTCCTAAGGGGGTCCCGGGGGGGTAGGTATGCCCCCCCTGGTTACGCACAACGTTCGGGGCAGTGCCCTGATTTGTTTTGAGCGGTTTTTGCTATTTTTAGCGGATTTTGCTATTTTTAGTGGTTTTGTAAATTAATCCTGGATTAAGGGATTATGGTTTTGGTATCTACGGAATACCTAAAAACATTGTATATATATTGTATAGTGAATGGTGAAATTTGATATAATGAATATAAAAAAGGTTTTCCCGGTTGAGGGTTTCCGGTATAAATCTCTGTGTACTATGTGAATGAGCCATTGATTAATTTTTGTTTTTTGTAAGAATCTATATGCATTGATTTACTTCACAGGTTTAAAACTTACATTGTTCAGGGTTTTTTGTGCTCTAGATCTATTTTGTGGAGCTATTTTTCGTGAGCTGGTATAAAATTTGAATGGGATTTTTACCAAAATAGAGTGAGCACTAGAAACATAGCATATTTGAAAAAAGAATGAGCATTGGTGCTTGCTTGAGAGTTTGGAAGCACGAGATGAGGTGTCGCATTGAAAATTGGTCTGGTAATTTTTTTTTATTTACCCTACCACAATGCGCTCGAGGATAGTTATATGCATCGGTTCATAAGATTCAATGGCATCGGTGCGCTTTGATCGATGCTTGTTATTTTTGTTATAACTTATGATAATGTGTTTGAACATATAAGCGCCAATGCGTTATGTTTTAGTTGTGCACTAGTGCATATGTACCGTAAAGGCGCACATATAAAAAAATATCCGCAAAAACCTTCGGGCATAGGCATGGAAGATGGCCTAGTGCCATACAAAGCTCGGTTGTAATAGATTTGATATTTACTTTGTAAATGGATAGGAAGAGGGAAGTCATTGCCACCTTCCAAAAATTGAACACACTTTGGTGTGTACTTGGACATTTTTTCTCTTAGCTCATACAACTTTTTGGATCTCCTAGTAGAGATGTTTTGGGTAGTATTGATATCATACTTTGGCTCACTATAAAAACTCTATGTTGATTCAATAGAAGGAGATGAGTTGGCCAATTTAGGATGAAATGTAGTTGATCTAGCTTCCAACTTTTCAAAAAAGGAGCATATGGAAGTGTTCCTATGTGTCTTCTATATATCTCATATTGGATTCTTGACCATAATGGGAGGCATTAGACCATCAACATTGGGTAGTTGATCATTCATATAATGGGACAATGTGAAACATCAAGGGTTCTTCTTCAATCCTTTACATTTTGAACAACCACATACCACTGACGTGTCATAAAAGAGATCCAATTCACAATGTAATACAATTGACCCAAGCTCCAAGTAACAAGGCATCTTTGAAAATGGAGTGAGCATCGGTGCTTGCTTGAGAGTTTGGAAGCACAAGATGAGGTGTCATAATGAAAATCAGTCTAGTAATTTTTTTTATTTACCCTACTGTAGTGCACTGAGGATAGTTATATCCATCGGTTCATAAGATTCAATGGAATTGGTGCACTTTTATCAATGATTGTTATTTTTTTTATAACTTATGACAATGTGTTTGAACATCTAAGCATCAATGTGTTATGTTTTAGTTGTGCATCGATGCATATGTACCATAAAGGTGCACAAATAAAAAAAGCTTCGCAAAAACTTTTGGTCTCCCGCCTCCGCTAACAACCTCCACTATGAACAGTATTGGTGTGTTTGAACATTTAAGTACTGGTGTGGTATATTTTAGGTGTGCACTAGTATGTGTGTAGCTTATAGGCACATTGGTAAAAAAAACCTCCGCAAAAACCTCTAGCCGCCCACCTCCGCTAACAACCTCTGCTATAAACAACTAAGGGATCAATTTTTCAGGGACGTTCCATAAAAATATCTGCTAGAAGGTGTTCTCCTTGTAGTGTCAACCAAGTCTCAATGGAATTTTTCTATTATTACCTCTTTCAATAGGTATAATAGGAATGATATCAAGGAATAATTCATCCCATGGAACTCCCACATGGTTATCAAATCTTACTAAAATATATGTGGGAGGTTTAGGAGGGGATGTTCCCTCCTCCACTAACAACCTCTACTATAAACAACTAAGGGATAAATTTTTCAGGGAGGTTTTGTATAAACATATGCTAGAAGGTGTTCTCCTTGTAGTTCCAAACAAGTCTCAATGGAATTTGTCTATTATTACCTCTTTCAATAGGTATAATAGGAATAGTTTGAGGGAATAATTCATCCCATGGAAATCCCACATATTTATCAAATATTACTAAAACATATGTGGGAGGTTTAGGAGGGGATGTTCCTGGATTATACACAATATGTTCAACTACCATAAGGGAACCATTGACAAGTCTTGCATTAGTCCATAAGTTTGAAGTAAGCATAACCCTATCACTAACAACAATAAGAAGCTCAATGTTGAATTTTTCCTCATCAACTTCCATGGAGTAGTTGCTACTCACTCTTGTAGAAACACTCCATGCAATAGGGAAATTTAGTGATATCAAAAAAACACTTTTTGTGATTGTGGACATCATCATTTGTTGAAAAAAAAATGTATATCCTTATCAAATTACTCATTTGTGGAACCATCCATACTAGTATATGTACGTGTCATCAATAATCTCTAGTTTTCTATAATAGGAATTGCATCTCTAACATTCATTAGCAGATGTCGAAAACATTTTTGTATCATTGCTTTGTCCATCTTGCCTAAACATTATATCAAGAGTTACAACAATTATGAATAAAGTCCATAATTATTTTGCATGACCTTCACATGCATATGTAGGTCTATCCATAATAGAAGTTAGTTGTCCCAAATCACCTATTAATATAATTGATCTACCTCTAAAAGTAACATTATAATTTTTAGGATAAGCTTGACAAAGTCAAGCATAAATTTTTGTTAACAAATTTCTCCCTATAAAACTTATCTCATCGATAAGGATATATTTCATGTGTCTCATCTCCTCTTGTAAGGTAATCAAATGTGAGCCTTGTAAATTGGTCATGTCCCTTACTAGTATATGAAGTGCAAAGTGTGTAGTCTAGGAAAATATGTTAAATGTTGCAACATCTGTAGGGGCCAAAAGAAGCAAGGGGCTCTTGTGAGGAAGGGATTCACTTTCTAGGGCATCTTTAATAGTATGAGGGAGATGGATCATATGGTTTTGAGATGAAAATCTATGACTGATACCCTCTCTTTTACATCTCGTACACATCGAACCTATATTAGTAATCACCATTTGCATGTAAGGATATGACTCCTCACACACATGACACATTTTAATATGACCCAATTGATCAATTCTTTCACTAAAATTTTTATGTGCAATAAATTCATCTTCATATGAAATTAGTTGTATATTGGATTTTGTTCGAAGTTCATCATCATCTAGCACTGTTGGTTGATGATTTTCGTGATTGGTGTATGTTAGAGAAATAGGTTCAGTTTCTATCATCACCTTCTTGTCACCTCTCCATTGTCTTCATCGATGTGCTCTTACTTGATCTTTGTGTTGACTTCTATGTTCTTCCCTACCATCCTCATTCATCCTTTGCAATTGTAGTCTTTTTCTTTCAAAATCCTTTTTTCATTGTCCTTCTCTTTCATCCTCATTCATTCTTTACAATTGCAGTCTTTTTATTTCGTGATCCTTTCTTCATTGTTTTTCCCTTTGATCCTTAGTCATTTGTTGTCATCACAATCTTTGTCTCTCATTTTTTTGTATCCTCGTCTCTTCCCTTTCAATTTCAATGAGTTGTTGCATTTGATTCAATGTGTTTCTTCTAACTCTGTGTCATTGTCAACTTCTTATATCTTCATTATTTTTATGTTATTACTCATTTATCAAGTGAAAGGGGTGAAGGCTCACTTGGCCGAATTGGACAGATTTGGTCAAGGGAACGAAGGTATATTTGGTTGGTTTTTTTTGTAAGGGTTTTCCAAGATAAATTATGGTGTCATGCACTTGATAATTTCTCGTGTGTGTCTTTTATGTTATTAATATCTATCTTATTCCTAACAACTCATAGCCAAGGATATGGTTGTAGTGGCTCCAAGTTATCTAGATTGAATCCCTTAGATGACTACATATTCAAAGAAAGAGACAAAAATTCCCCAGACTAGCAAAGGCTCATCCTTATTGGAACAAGAAAGAGTACAAAAAGATTGTGGCTTATTACAACATTCTAAAGGAATTGACCCTACATCTTTCTCTTCCATTGAGTGGTGGTATGTGGATCTTTGTGAAAACCCTTACCAGAAAAACTATTACCCTAGCATTAAAAATATCAGACAACATGAACAATGTGAAGGTTAAGATCTAGGAAAATGAGAGGATCCCCCTAAACTAGAAGATGTTGATCTTTTAGATAAGCAATTAGAAACTATGCATAATCTAGTTGATTATTAATTTTGGAACGAGTCAATCCTACACCTAATGCTCTATCTTCTTGGAGGCTCTCATAGCAAAGGGACAACCTCCTCCTCTCTTTCTCTAGAATTTTCTCCCTCATAAGAAGATGTCGAAGGTAAAACAACTTTGTTTAAGGATACTCATCCTTTGTTCCAATAAAACCACGAATAGCATTAATTTTCAATTATGTAGGAACTTTTGGGTTTAAATTGTGTCTTAGTTTACAAACATTCCTAATGTTTTAAGTGGACATTCCACCCATCATCAAGGGATCTAAGAAAAACTAGTGAATGATAGAGAAGAGTGAGACACTGGTAAGATTAAATAGGTTCAAAAAGGAAGTAGTTGTTAAATCTAGAAAAATAAATGATCAAAATAATATTATATTACCCCAATGTACAAGATCAAAAGTATATTTCTATTATAGCTAGTGTCACATCCCCATAGTGTGCCTAGTCGAACCTTGTGATAGTGCACCTTTTGAGGGCGTGTAACACCATGGTGTTTCTCGCTTGGCTTCTTGGCAACACCAACAATACTTCATCCGAACTCCACATATTCACCTAGAGCATACCCATACTCCATTCTAGGATACCGACAAGTCACACTCCTACTCTAATGCAACTCTGGTATACTTAGACAATTGTTAACATCTTTAACACTTAGTCATATTTAAACATACATCCATGAACATGGGAAACCAAGAGAAAAACCATGGAATAAATGAAAGACATACATATAAATAGTGTGGACGGAATGAATCGTTCCTAACACCCGACTAAGTTTTTGTTATTGTGAAACAATTACCATATGAGAACTACCAACTTGGTTTACAACTGGGTGGAGTCAAACGAATCGCCTCACCTCATCAAGACACTCATACATGGATTCGTCACCAATAATATCTGTCACAACCATCTCCACAACCTCTTGTTGTGCACCTAAGATGTGCCCTCAACCAATGACTTGTTGTCTCTTTGTTTTCGCAAACTTCATAGATTTTGGTTCTGCCTCACAAATGCCTCCAACAGACCTGCATTTCCAGACTTCCCCAAAATTGGCCAAGAATAAGGTCACTCCAACTATGTCCATCGAGTCACCTCAAGGTAGCACAAGTCCTCCCAAGTGGAGCAACCTGGCTCCTTGAGGGAGATCACCCCTCTTTGTCTAATCTTGCCTCATAATCATAGAGTTGATATTGCTTTCCTTATCTTCCAAATCTTGCCTCCTTGGTTGTGCGCCCTTAGTCTCTTATGGGGGCTCCAAAGGTCACCATTAAGAACCATCACATCATTTGGGGGTATCGCACCCCTTCACAAACCCATGTGTCCAAAAAAATCATCGCGGACCTTTGCGGACCTGGTCGCTCAAATGAATCGTTGTGCTCCTTTGAAAACCCGGTCACCTGAACGAACCCATGCATTCATCAACCATCATTCCCCTTAGGACTGATGTACCCAAACCTTGGTTGCTTCATACTTGGGTAAGCACCTTAGTGCATTCGCATGCCCAAGGTTCCCACTTTCCCAACTCGTGCAACACTTGGGTGTCATAGAAACCCCAAGCTTTGTCTCCTTGAGGACTTGGGAGAGAGTCTTTGTGCCCTTCTAGTTGAAGACCTTACATCATCCCCCACCTCAATTCATCGACGTCCCTAGGAACATCCACAAAATCTATGATCTTCAAGTATCTTCCCGAACTCATGACTCCCCTCGCAACTAAGTCTGTCGGAAACCCCAAGTTCTGTGCCAAATGGAAACCCCAAATTCTACCAAAGTGGAAACCCCAAGTTTTGTGCCAAGTGGAAACCCCAAATATTATGGCAGCTGCGGGAGGTATTTACCTCCACGTGTAAACCTGACGAGAATAGAATATTCCGGGAAGCAATAACAAACCCTAATGAATTGGCTAATAACCCTAGAAGACATGTTGACTCAAAAGGATAATTTGTATTAGGTTATTAGCCTCCAAGAGAAGAAGTCAACAAGACGGAATAATATATACTGAACAGACAGATACCCAGAATGAGAAGTTGGCTCAGGCAGTTAGCCAGAATTAGTATAAATATAGGAGGATAGTCTTTATTCTGGCAAGCATTCTCAGAATTGCAGAGCAACACTTGTGCACACTTCAGTTGCCCAGTTTGTGCATAGGTTTGGAGGAGAGTTGTCATTGCAGTTGTTACAGCTAGCAGATTACGCTTTGGCTTGGACTATCTCTTGGTTAGGGTTTAGACTATCTGGCCGGCTCTTATTTGACGCACCATCCTTGGGGAAAGGTGTGTTATCCTTTGTTTGGCTATCTAGCCTAGGATTTGCTTCCGGAATGATTCTCAGTCAAGGTTAAGGTGCTCGGAGGGTGGCTTCAGCCTATGGTTGGGTGACAATAGTGATATTACTAATCGTAAAACGAGCACATCCATTATATTCTAATAAGTTATGGGCCCACACCTCCTTCATTCAGTCTAACCGTTGGGAGGAAGCATAGCCATAAGGATATTAAGATCGTTGAAGAAATGTCGCTAAGGTTTCTAGCAGGAGTAGTCACCAAAGCACTGTCGCTAGGGTTACTTGCAGGTGCAGTTGCAGAAACCCTAATCCTCTCGTTGAGGCACCTTAAGTGAATGGATTTACCTAATTTTCGGATAGACCAGTGTGCCCTAGCCTAGCACATCTCTTGGTACTCTCAGCAAGCCAAGACGTCAAGTTTGAGTTTTTGGTCAAATCTAGGGTTGACCAAGTCAAATAAGCCATGACCTACTCCATGAAGTCAGAAAAAAAGTTAGATGGAGCTTCTAACTTCAGAGCGTGGAAGACAAGGATTGATCTCATCCTTGCCAAGAATAAAGTGTTGGATATCGTGAAAGGAAAGATCGTGAAACCAGAGTTTGAAGAAGGAAAAGAGAAAGAACCGCGGAACGTTGCAGTTATGGAAAAGTTCAAAGACGGTGACATCAATGCCATGAGTATCATAGTGGACTCTATAAAAGACCACTTATACCCTACATCTCCCGTCTTGACTCATCGAAGAAGATGTACGATGCCCTAACAAACCTCTTCTCAGTCAAAAAACATTGGACAAGTAATGAGTCTGAAGAATGAGCTTCGTGACATGAAGATGAATGATGATGACATCATAACATCATACTTTGTGAGAATCTATCAATTAAGAGATCAACTACAAGCTATTGAAGAGATCATTTCAGAGAACGAATTGGTAAACATAGTACTCAATGGTCTTACCAAGACATGGGATGCATTTGCCGCAAGCATGAACACAAGGAAGGAGTATCCTACATTTAAAGAACTTTGGACTTGCTGTTCTCAAGAAGAATCAAGGATCAGTGCAAAAGAGAAACCCCAAAATAAGTACAATGATCAAGCCTTTACAGAAAGATTCAAGAATTTCAGGAACAAAAGGAAGTTTGGTTCAAGGAAGAAGCCAAATCAAGAGAAAGACATGTCAGAAATACAATGCTTCAACTTTCAAAAGTATGGTCACTACAAGAATCATTGTCCTGAGCTAAAGAAAAGGAAGGGGACACACAAAGCATCAGTTGCCTAAGAAAAGGAACCTACAAAGAAGTCCAAGCAGGATAAAATAGACTTGTTCTTCTAAAGACAAGGTAACAATACTCTTCTTAGTTCTTGTACATATCTTGTTTGCATAATCTATGTACATATCTTCTATCTCTATCTCTTAGAAGATAATATGTTCCAAGAAGAACTATACCTATGGAAGAACAATAAGATAAGGATTGCTATCATTATACAAGTTAGATAATACACATGAAAGGATGAAATACATCAAACAAATCATGTGGAAGCTATTACAAGATAAATCAATCCTGAAGAAACTTAGAAGAAGCAAAGACAGAGAGAAATCAACAATCAAGAGGAAATTGGAGAAAGACTTATGACACTTTGTAGAAGATAATAAGGATGTAGACGGAAGCGTGGACTCTGTTATATGGAGGGAGCTGATTATATATTTCCAAAAGAAAAATATGCACTCATACATGAAGCAAGGATTAGGAGGGAGCTAATCCTATGATCCATTGAAGATGATGAAGTATATATCCATGGTAGCAGCCATGAAAGGCGGTACATGTTCAGTTCGACGTTAGAAGAAATATTCTTTGAAGAGAAGCCTTAAAGTATCCCTGGTTATCCATCCACATCTGTGATCCTATGATGAAAGAAAGAAGTGGAATAATTAGGGCATGGAATCTATAAGAAACTCCATGGACCTAAGAGCTAAAGAAAAACATGAGGAAGAACATGAAGATTCCAAGAAAGAAAGAGAAGTCAGAATAACCAGTCATTGTATCAAGAATCACAAGATTACCAGCCTGATTTGAACTCACTAAAATCAATCAAACAAATGAATTGAAAGTTGTGATGAAGAACAATGTATATGAATGCAAGCATTGCAAGATCCAGAACTAGAGGTTCTCCGAGATGGAGGGAGAATACTATGATGATTACTTGTTCCAATAAACCAGACATATCTCTACATGAGCCAATATATCATCTACAATATCCATGGTTTGGAGTTTACATGCAGAGAAACCTCAAGGCTTTGAGGCATACCAGAAAGAGACCCTTGTATGCAGATGGAAGAAGACAAATTGGTGGAGAACCTCTAATGCACAGTAGAAGCGTGGTGAAGATTTTCTATAACAGAGATACTGTATCAAGAATGATTACTCAGAAGATCAGGATGATGGATTGCCAATCCATGACAAAGATCTCATGATGACAGAAGAAGTGCCACATGGATATGTTCCAGTTTGACCCTTGCCACGATGTTGCGAGCTAGCAGGAACCAAAGAGGATTCCAACAACGATATACCTTATTGATCAGAGTTATATGAAGCCTTCAGAGAAAACCAGTGTTCCATAAAAACCGAAGTACATTTGAGATCAAGCATTACATTCTCCATGATGAAGTCCAGAAAGGAGAAAGTGGTTCTCCAATATATATCTCCATAGATGAGCAGATAAGTAGACATTTGGTAAAGCTTCTGTCCAAGATGAAAGAGTTTGCGTACTCAAGTTGGAGCTCGTGGAGACGACTTCCTTATTGAAAAAGAAAGAGATGACTCCCAGGTTGGGAGGGAGCACTGTTGTGTTGTTGATTTATGGATAGTCATTTTTAGTTTGAAAAGTGGTCCAGGATTAGCAGTTCCTTTCCAGTTCAGAAAGTGGTTTGAGATTTCTGACGGACATGCATTTTCCAATTCGGAACATGGTCCAGATCGAACGGTCATTTTCATAATGAAAATGGTTCAATGGATTGTTTATGTATCATAGACATCGATTTCCCATTGTGGTTAACATGGGGAATGGTCTAGGCCAGTCTCTCTTCTTGAGGGTTACTCAAGAAGACTGGCCTGCCTCGCCGGACAACGATTTCCCATTGTGGTTACCATGGGGAATGGTTTTTTTTTAGGTTGGTGTGGAACAGTCATTTCCTTTGGAAATGGTCTGGACAGTCATTCCTTAGGGAAGATTCATTCTCTCCAGGTTGCACTTTGTTTAATGCCGAAGGAATGGTCCAGGTTCAACAATCAGGGACAGACATTCCTTAGGGAAGACTCATTCTCTCCAGGTTACACTTTGTCTAGTGTCGGAGGAATGGCCCAGGGTGGGGAATGGTCTAGGCTCAGAAATCATGATAGTTATTCTTCCTTGCTTGAGAAGAATAGTCCAAATAGCTCATCATTGATGTTTTACCTTCTAAGGGCAGATGCTCTTCCAAGATCTCACATATGTGAGTGGAAGAATGGCCCAGATGATTCAGTTTATATCATAACATTGTTTCTGTGCAGGTTGATATCAGATGATTGTTATGAAGACTGTATGTCTCTAGATAGTAGATGTATACTACTGTGGTGGATGTGTTCCACTGTTTGCGACTATACGTCACTGATCAAGTACTTGTGTGCTACTTGGTGTGGTAATGTACCACTGGATTGTAGTTGTGTACTACTATGGATAGACATAGTTGTGTTCTATTGAATAATATTGTTCCAATTGCCTCGAAGACTATCAGTAGTGTTGAAAATGATTATCAGCTAGATGGATGATCAATGCACAGAGATTTCCCAGACGGAAAATGGTTCAGGACATTTATTCTTCTAGGACGTATGTCCATATTAGAAGAATGGCTCTTGTGTCACTATGTGGTGTGAGTGAGTTATCCAGCATCATGTCTAATTACTCAGATGGAGTATGGTTTCAAGAGATGATGCAGTTGATGACACTGATGGTGATGATGGTGCTCGTGATCTATTCATGAGATAGTCTATGTTGATGCTACCTGGTAAATGGTATGTTTGTGCTCAAGACCATTACCTGTAATACCTCCCTAGCTAGGAGGGAGTGTTGATATTATGGTAGCTGCAGGAGGTATTTACCTCCATGTGAAAACCTGACGAGAATATAATATTCCAGGAAGCAAGAAGAAACCCTAATGAGTTGGCTAAGAACCCTACAAGACATGTCAACTCAAGAGGATAATATGTATTAGGTTATTAGCCTCCAAGAGAAGATGTCGGCCAGAAGAAATAATATATACTAAATAGACAGATACCCAGAATGAGAAGTCAGCCTAGGCAGTTAGCCATAATTAGTATAAATACAGGAGGCCCATCTTCATTCTGGCAGGCATTCTCAAAATTGCAGAGCAACACTTGTGCGCACTGAAGTTGCCCAATTTGTGCGCAAGTTTGGAGGAGAGCTGTCGTTGCAGCTAGCAGATTATGCTTTGGCTTGGACTCTCTCTTGGTTAGGTTTTGGACTATCTGATCAACTCTTATTTGATGTGCCATCCTTGGGGAAAGGTGCACTATCCTTTGTTTGGCTATCTAGCATAGGGTTTGCTTCCGGAATGATTCTCAGTCAAGGTTAAGGTGCTCGGAGGGTGGTTTCGACCTATGGTTGGGTGACAATAGTGATATTGTCGATGGTAAAACAAGCACATTCATTATATTCTAACAATCCGCACGATCTGCTACTTGAATTAATACATTCGCTTCACCCAAATCCAAGGATGAAAGTCACCCAACTCTGTTGCACTATCTTGCTACAATGTTTCTACCTTGTTGTTGTTGTCACTTCCTAATACAACTGATTGTTGCACAATTCACTTCAAAATTTCACCTAAGTGTTGAACTCCTATGGATTTGCTACTACACCCATACTTCAACCAACTCTGCCATGTCTCCACACATTGAATTCCTTTATGCCTTGGATTGATTGGGTAGCTAGTCCAACTGTCGCTCCCAACTCATGAGAATGCACTTCCTCATACCCAAACTTAGTATTTTATGTCACATCTCTATGTCGCACCCAACTCAGAAGACTAAGGACATTGTCCACCCTTACCTCACTACCATTGTCATCGTTCAATATTCGTTAAGGAGATCCTCCACAATGTCTAAGTGATGTGATTCAAACCTATTGGCGCGTTTGTACGTAAAATTCCTTCCATAATTCAGTCCATCCGCACAACAATACCATACCAAGGAAAGGTCGCCCCTCACCTCGTTGCACTATGAATTCACCCCAAAACAAATTCACCCGCAACAACTCAACTCAATTGTCCACCTCATGGCATAATTAACCAATCTTTGCACAAAGAAATGCACATCTAGACTACCTTTTCCTCACTTATTCATCACCCATCCATGTTGTTGCGTCTACCTCTCTATGCCTTGGAATGGTTAGGATTCACCCTCAACCACACTACCCAAATAAATTTAAACGCTCATGCCCACGTAATATCTTCATGCTGCAATCTACATCTCCACACAATCCTACAAACAAAGGAAAGTCCTCAACTCGCCTCCTTTCATCAACTCACCTCTCTGCACCTCAACATCTATGACGAGTGTGATCAACATGCCTTCACTCCTCAAACATCCAATGAACTGTCCAAAGTGATCCAAGTAGAATGAGTCACTCCAAAGAACTCCCATGCCTTAGGCATGTTCGCACCAATACTTCTTCCAAATCCAACCAACGACCCTCCCAGATCTTTGAGTCATCACACAATTTGTAATTCATCAAGGTGTGCTCTACGTCATCCAATGTCCCATGTAACACCCCTCTTTCCTAGCATGTAATTAATCATTACTTATGATTTCCATGCAATGGCATGTGAACAATGTAAATGTATTATTATTTAAATTTCCAACAACTGGCTGTGGGGGTGAAGCCTTGAAGTACTAGCCATGATACCACTAGAGGAAAGAGTGAGAAAACCTATAGACAAGGTTCATCATGCCAAGATGACCCAATCCTCTTTGCTAAAATATTTGATCTGGAATAATAAGCCTCTTCCTAATCCCAAGGAAAGATCAGTTAATGAGAAAAAGGACTGGTGATTGAACAACCAACTACACCAATGAATGTAAGTATGGAGAGCTTGGCTGAGAAGACATAAAACTGCCAGCTCGAAGTAGGACAAAGTGCAGTCTTCCCATGAGCATAAATTGACCCAAGTTTCCTTCTGGAAGAAGGAAGGGGATAGGCCCAGAACCTTCCTAGGGGGGGAAGGTGTGCAAGAAGATACACGAAGGTAGACGAGAAGAGAGAGAGGAGAAAAAGAGACACACAAAGGGCTCTGGGGGGCATTGAGAAAGAAGAAGAACTAAAAAACTAAGTTTTTACGGTTACAAGAGAGACTAGACAGTGTTTTCTAATCAATTTGATCAACAGAGTTGCGTGATTGAGTGAGCGATCATGATAGGCTCCCTTGCTTAGTGGATAGAAAACTGGACTGCTATATTCCTGTGAGAAAGAGAGTGACCTCCAGGATTTTGCAGAAGACTCGAGGAAAAGAGAGAGAACTCAGTGGGGGTATCATGAATTGGCACAAAGGTGGCCAGAGTGCTAAGAGTGAATGCATTTGAGCCTACTGTTGGGTGGAAAGGTGAACACCCACAGTCAATTGGAAACTAAATTCCAATTTCATATAACTGTGACTCTGATGGTCTATTCAATTGAAGATTTTGAAGTAGAGTTTGAATATTATCTCATGTCAATGGTTTTCTGCTTACTTCTGTGTAGAAAAGGAAAACTGTCAGTAACGAGTTTTTAAACGAATTTGGGGCATAAGGCTTTGGCCTATGTGCTGGTTAGAAAATACTCAAAGGGATTTCTCAAGGATCAATTTCGCAAATACAAAGTCGGGACAGACTCTACAGTACTATCCAGGTCCTATTGATTCCTCAAAATTCATTTTCCTGTTGTAGAATTAGAGTTTTGTGAATTGAAGGCGCTTCCTTCAAACCATTTTCTTGTCCAAGTGACCTCATGCTTGAGTCCACAGACTTAACTAAATCTTGGATAAAATTTAAGAGTGTATCTCTCTGGGGCTTGTCAAAGTCCCATATGAATGGGACCCTAGAACCCTATGTTACGCTCAAAAGGAGCTAAGCCTCCCGAGCTTCGATACTTCGAAGGTCTGGAGCTCCAGGATGTTAGAACTTTACGATCTTCAAATCCTATTGAAGGCAACCTACCGAACCGGTAACCTGATGGTTCGACCAACAACTGGTGGTTTCCTATCTGTTGTCGCAGGATCCGCTTCATCATTAAACCCTGACCAACTTTTCGTCCATGAAGTTATGTGAGTCGTTAATCCAAGAAACATTGGGATCTTTCCTGACCGTTGAATATACACTACGGTCAATTTCGACATTGACCTACTTCGGGAGTAAAAATGTGTTAAATGACTGGAATCCCCGAATTTCCAAGTCACGAAGTAATCCAAGTCGTCGATCTGAGGATCCTTCGGGACCCTTCCTGACCATCAGATGAGGGTTATGCTCATTCGATGTTGACCCACTCTGGGGGCGAAAGAGTTTGGAACGATCGGAATCCTCGAATGCCAAAATCATGAACCAACGCTAGTCGTTGATCTAGGGATCCTTCAGAACCCTTCTTGATCGTTAAATCAAGCATAGTGGAAGGATAGGGTAAGTGGTACCATCAACTGACAATAAGCAATCATCCCTGCTTTATGACCTTTCCGATAGGTAATCCTTCAAAGAATCGAAGGGTTGAGAACAGTAAGGGTTTCGAACTCACGAATCCCTGAGTGGAAAAATTTTGCCAACCATTATATTGGGGAGAAGAATTCAGGATCAATGTTAGTCGTTGATCTAAGGATCCATTGGGGACCCTTCTCAACCATTCAATCAATTAGTGGAAGGACAACATAAGTACTTCGACGAAGTCTTATTTTAGGAGTTTGAAACTTCGAAACTTCGAGACTTCGGGAGATTTGACATGTTGGTACATGGGTCAAATGTCGAAGCATCGAAGGTCGAAGTACGTGGAAGGATTTCTATAACTTCGAAACTCCGAGACTCTGGGAGATGCGAGGATAAAGGATGGTGCGTTAAGCATCGAAGTATCGAAGTCCTAAAGTCCATATGTGTGGTGTCCAACCTCGGTTGGACAGGGCACATATACCATGAGAATGTGGCATGCCTGGATAGTTCCATGTGGCGTAATGGTATTTGTCATGAGTTAAGTGTGGGACCCCCTTTGCTAAGTATAAACCATGGGTTGAGTATGGATGAATCCCAKTCGTTAGATTTAAGGGTGGATCGAGCTCCACCATATATTCTGTAGAGTAAAGAGACTTTGGGACTTTGGGTCTCTGGGGATGTTTTCAGACATGTACAAGAATGATGAATGGTCAAAGGCCCGATAATCGCRAAGGCTCGGTGAACAATCCCTTCAACTGCCCCTCCAATGGCCTGTCATCGCTAAAGGATGAAGACCGAGGTCGAGTTAGTTCCAGGTGGGATGGTACGAATGAGGTGGATGCCACATGGCCTTTGACCAACAATACCCAGAGAAGTTCAGGGAGCCATAGCTTTTGATTCATAACTCAGTTTTGGACGAGTTTATAGCCATTGGAAAGTCCTCAGGGAGCAGAAGGAAATGGTGCCCTGATTCGAGGAACTCAGAGAAACTGTAGGAAGGAGAAAAATGTATACCCCATCCCTTAAAAGGGTACTTAGGGGGTCGGTTGTGTGATAAATTGATATCACAGTAGGAAACAACACTTGGCCTGATTGGGCTCACGAAAGAGTCAAATAACTTTATTTTCTTAAGAAAAATTTAAGTGGGAGGGCACCCTACCCTACCCTATCTATTAGAACAATATTTGAGCACTAGGTCGGGATGGGCAAGAAATTAGCCACATGAATGGTATAACAAGGAAAAGACAAGCCTGTTAGAAAAGTTCCCCTGCGTTAGGAAAGTTTATCTGTTATCTGCATAAGCCCCTTAGTTGAGGTTTCCTTTTGAAAAATTCTCACAACAAAAAATTTACAAGAGGATGTGTAATAGAGGGAGCATATTGTTGCTTTGGTAGAATGATAGCTACTCCTACAGGAGTGGGAAGATGTTGATAGGAACTAATAGCCAGACTTGGATGTGAATGGATTGAAGAGATGGAAATGTTGTCTGCAAATGTGGGCTTATGAAGACTTTGTTAATCACAATTGTTGCTTAAATAAGAGACTTGGCCTTATGAGTATAATTCTCCATGTCTAGAGGCCTTATGGAAATAGGTGAGGTCAGTTTACTTGACCTGTCATAACTGAAAACCTATTATTGGGATAATCTCTTTTACAAAGTAAAAAAGAGTCCTATGGACTGAGAATAACCTTCATGAAAGAAGCAGTGGAATGTATTTGCACTGTAGGCACAAGAGAAATGCTTGGTGCACGAGGATATGTTGAAATTCATATTGTGAAGATTGAGCATGCATGTATATATACTTATTATGGTTTGTCTTGTGTGAGTTGCATTGTCGAAGAACCAGGTTGTCAAGCCTGAAGTTTGAACTCATGCATGAGTTGCATAGTCGAAGAGCCCGGTTGTCGCTCAAAGGAGTGAAATCCTACATGAGTTGCACTGAAACAACAAGTGTTGTTGTTGGTTTGTTGATAGTTTTCCTAGAAGCAGTTTCCCTGGAGTTCCCAGTAGTGATATTCCTAGCTACTTGCGCCAAAGAGACCCTGATAAACAAATGGCACATTCCTTGGGTTATCCCTGATAAACAGATGGTACATCCCTTGGGCTAACCCTGATAAACAGATGGTTCATCCCTTGGGTTATCCCTGATAAATGAATGGTACATCCCTGATAAATGAATTGTGCATTCCTTGGGTTGGGCAGGTCAAGAGTAAGAGAGATGGTGGAAAATCAGGATAGTTGTAGGAGAATGTCAGTGGCTTATGTATATTTTTTGGGCCAGGGTGCCTTTGTATTTATGATTTTGGGGCCATAGTGCCTATGTATCTATGGTATTGGGGCCAGAGTGCCTATGTAATTTTTTTAGGCTGGAATGCTTGTGTGATTTTAGGCTAGAGAGCCTATATGTTGATTATTAGTCGGGGATCCGGAATTGTAAAATAAAATTAAACCTGCAGGGTGTTGTGCACTAAGGATAGTGAAAAAATAAGGGGGAGGGGATGTAACATCCCTAGTTCTAATCCACATGAATTATAATGTAATTGTATAAATGTGAATTGGGCTAGTGATTTGATGCATTGGGGTGAAGAGCATGTATTGATCTAATGTGGTCGGGGGCCGAATTGCATGTTATGAACATTGATTAATTAAAAAAAAAGGAATAATCATTGGTTGCGATACGAAAGAGATGAAGAATGATGGGGGCCTATGATTCCACAAGAGAGAGGGGTCCAGGGGGGAATTATTCATGGGTATTAATCCAGTCCACATTCCTTAAATTATTATCTTTGTGTATAACCTTATATTTTTTGATTAAGTGTATGAGAGGTCAATCATTAAACTCATTTAAGAGGGTGTGTGTGCGTGGTCACATCCCATAGTTATTGGAGAGCATGGGATGAAGTAAAATCATCCTTGAGAAGAGTGTGAGTCAAGCAAGCAAGGAAGAGGACAGATTTGGGGACAGTTTTTACAGAAAGTTTTTGGGCAACAAAGGAGAAGCAGAGGGCTAGGAAGAGGACCAACCATGGTATATGTTGGCGACGGAAGTCACCCCTGGATTGCAGCAAGAGCAGAGCCCGACGCCCATCAGTTTGTGTCACGATTTGTTTAATGGGGTGATCGATTGGAAGCCAACTCAAGACGGTGTGGTTCTAACTCCGAAACTAGGCCAAGTAGGCGTGGGCAGGTGAGGTCTTAATCAAACTTCAGACAATAAGTTGTAGTAAAGGTGAGTAGGGGGAAGACTTGTATCAGAGAGGTGCAAAGGTCTGTCGTAAACATCAGGTTTCTAACAGGCTGTGGGAGAAGACATCCAAACGTAAGATCTTCTTGCATTCAAATGCAAAACGCCGGAGAATACAACAATGCAACAATAAACCCTTTATCATAACATGATTGCAATAAATCACACGAATCAGTCGTTCATGAACTCTCTCAGCATAAGATGAAAATTAGATGGAGTAAGAAAGATTGTCTGTCATAAAAATAGAAATCTCACATATAGATGAATAACCAGAGAACTAGAGTGTGTTAAAACTTTACAATCGGGATCTTTGCTCTACCCTCGATCCTTACAAAAATGGCGAAAACGCCTACATATACTCCAAAACAACAACAGCAGCAAAAACAAGACGTTGCATTAAAAACCTTGCGTTTGCATGTCTTCTGACAATCTACCCATGCAAACTCAGGATGATCGTGCGCCTATGACAGACGCTACCTTAACTTCGCATGGCCTTTGCAGGGGAGGTAGCCGAAACATTAAAGGCCAAAATGGCGTGTGCAGACTTCTCTGTCTAATCGAGGACTTCGGCATGGCTTCTTTGGATAATCAGTACACAAAACTCCTTCTAACAGACCGCTTGCCAGACCCTCCATATCTCATATTCAATGAATGAAAGGAGGTTTCAACCATCCGTTCTTGCCTTCATTTACTCCAAGCGGAAACCGGGAGCGAAATCGTATCTGCTGGCATCTGGAAATCGTGATGATCCTTTCGGTGACTGGACTCAACGCTTTCGGCCCCTTTTGCTTAGCTCTCTTGTTTCCCAAATGACCACAGACCGTGACCCTGCTTTTATTTCCATAGGGGCTTTCGTCGTTTGCGAATAGGAAGGAGTTGATCCTTGCTTATCATAGTTGCGATGGGCGAAACGTTGAGACAGCTCAATTGGGCGCCACGTGTCCTCCAAATCTGATGGTCCTAAACTCTCCCGACGTTGCTATGGGCCCCAGGTCCTGGATGCTCTCGTTACTTCGCGCATCGGGGATATGAGGGAGCTGCTACTTGCGCTTCGAAACCGCAATGGGAAAAAAGGCGGGGAGCCTAATCGCGCGCCAGGTGTCCACTTCAGATGGACGGCTGAGACTGCCCCTTGATACTGTGGGCTCGACTCTGGGCGCTTTCGGCACTTCGGGGTTCGGGGTTTCGAAATGTACAACGACATAAAACCTTCACCCCTTGAGCTCGCGACTGCCGAAAAGCCGACGCGACTGGATCTCGCGCCACGCGTCCCTCGGATGGACAGTTGAGGCTGCTTCGCGATGCTGCGGGCCCAACTCTGGGTGCTTTCGGCACTCCAGGGTTCGGGGTTTCGAGGTGTGAGATGACGAGGGACTTTCACCCTTCGAACTCTTGAACGCCGATATGCCGACTAGATCTCGCACTATGTGTCACTGGATCGGACGACCCGGATTTAGTCTTGGCATGTAGTCTCTTTCTTTGACGCTATATATTGGTCAACTTGGTAGCCCCGATATCCCGATGCTCGTTGATCTGCTCTTATGGATGAATCCGGGCCATTGACAACGTAATTTCACCCGCTTACTTGATTGGAAGCCTTAAAACGAGATTTTTCCATGTTGTGCTTGGGCTTTCCTCGTACAACTTGCAGACCCGAATACTCTTGTGCCTAGGACAAGAAATGTCGCTAACAGTATACTTAAAGGAAACCATTGCTTGGTTGTGTTTTTATGCCGAAATAGAGTCTCATGTGCCGGTAAAAGAATCGGGTTGTAAGCATGTGGTGTGATTTCCTATGGAGGAAATATCTTAGAGCCTTGTGAAAGTTTCTATGAGAAAATCTGAAACAACCGAAAGTTCCTAGAGTTCCCAACTAAGTGATTCCTGGTCGTTCGAATGCATTAGTGGCCCTGATAAATGAATGGTACATGCCGAGGGACTGTGAGCAATGAAGGGGGTACATTCCTTGGGTTGTGCAGGTTGTGAGGAAAAGAGAGAGATGGAGGTTTGGAACTGTTGTGAGACTAGAACCTAGGTTTGGGGTTGTTTTGTGTGGAGAGTGGATAGCTAGTGGGTTAGATATCCTTATGGACTCATAGCCTCAGCTCGGGGGTGGCTTAGTTATGAGAGAAAATGATCAACAGTGCCTATGGTTGGGAGGTTCATCTTTTGATTGCAGCCACTTGGTTAATCATTAACATATAAGTGTTTATGTTATGTTCTTATGTTAATTTTGTTGTGTAAATGGTTTATATGATTGTTGTGGGTCTGTTGTTTGATTTAACAGTTGTATTCATGTCCAATATATGCTGCTATATGCATTTAGAGCTGTGGTATCAACCAAGGGTCAAATATGTGTGTGATTTGCAGCGGGTAAGCTACATGAATTTAATTAGCAGTAAATCTTAATAATTTCATGAGTTTATACACATAATGTTACTTAGTTGAACGTTGGGTATGTTACATTATGGTATCATAGCTGATGACAAGAATTTTTTTACGTAGCGTGACCAACTTTGGTGGTTGGGTACGTTATAGACTTGACGAGGGCAGTCATTTCCGTTGAGGTGAAATAGAATCTCCCACGAGATATAGGTTGTGGTGACCCCTACAACCTCATTCTTCTTGCCATCAACAACAAACTTTTCCTAGTCATCTATTGGATATGGAATCGCAACATTTGTATACTGCCACATTCCTTTTCTCTTCAGTAAGGTTTCAATATCCAGTGCCCATACTGCATAATTTGATCTGTTCAAAACAATAAGATCAATATTTGAAGCCATCTTCGATATCTAGACAGAAACTAATATGTTTCAATAAGTTCCAATCAACAAACCATCGACCCAGAATCAATTACACAACAAATCCAACTCAACAAGGTTTACAGATAATCAATCAAGGTTTTAAACCATCAACTCTGATACCATGTTGGGGAATAGGGTGGAACACGACATGAAACATAAAACACAACATTGCTGATAATTGAAGAGGAACAAAAAAATTTGAAGGCGAAGGATGGTGTCTAAAGACACCGTTACAACACTTAAGCAGAGAAAATTGTGATCAGAACATCACAGTGCATATTGATTCGCATGATATTTTTGTGCATGATCTACATAATGATAAAGACCCAAGAGTTTTGTTATTTATAGCCTCAAGATCTAACCAACTTCCATAAAATCCAGAAGATCTTGTCCACATGCAATCGTCGGTTGTTAAGGTTGACTCTGCCAAATACGCATTATCGAGTCGGCTCGACAAGGATGCTCAACCCGATCACCTATGCGTCCAACTCCTAGTCGACTATTGGGTTGGTCGATCCACCATTTGACTATATTCAATTGTTGGGTTGGTCGATCCACCGTCTGACTATCTTCGATTGTGGGTCGATTGTTCGATTGACATGCACATCGACTACTCGGTCAACTCGTCTAGTGTGTTGGTTGATTGCCCGACCGACTATATCTAGGTGTAGGTCAATCTCTCGACCGACTGAACCCAAGAGATGTGTGTTGAATCATTAATACTTGATGTTCCAACAATTAAAAGGAAAACAAATGAGAAACCCATCTCATGGAAGGATTGAGCATTGAATCACGACTAAGTGGTTACATCTTATATGAATCTTGAAATACCTAGGCCTATAGCTTCTATGATTAATCCCACCCACCTACTAAGGGGTGTTGTGTAAAAATTACGATAGATAAAATCGATGAATCAACCCTAACATTATACACTTCCTTACTCAACCTCTATTGAAAAGGTAAGCTAAGGTATAATAGAGACAACTCAATCGATGAGAAGGAGAAGAAATCGATTCCTTTGTTAATGTCACATTCCAAAACATCATTATTTAAAAAGATCACAATTATAAATAAGTATAAGGGTTTTAAACATATATATTAATTATTTGATAATTGGATATAAGTCCAAAACATATATATCTCAAAAAAAAAATTCACAATTATAAATAAGTATAAAAATTTTAAACATATACATTAATTATTAAATAAATATAAAGATTTTAAACATATACATTAATTAACAAATTTTAAACCTATAAATTAATTAACAAATTTTAAACATATACATTAATTATTTGTTAATTGGATATAAGTGAAATGGTAGAGAGAAAAAGTTGTTTCCTCCCACACTCAAATTTAAATGTCACTTTCTGACATGTCGAAACATTTAGTAGCATAGAAAACTTACAATATACATCATTTTTAATTATATGATTAATGCAAAATATGTAAAACAACTAAGCTGACATGTGACATAGGTTAAACAAATTCATAATTAAAGTTTTAATAAATAAATGGTTATATTTTAATAATGGGATTCGTTTAATTTTGTACTTAAATTTTAAGTTGTTAAAGTTTGATGTGACATAAAATTAAATTTTTTTATTTGAAATTTTGATAGAAATTTTAAAATTGGTAAAATTTTAAAAAAAAGGTATTTCATCCAATTATATATATATATAATAAATTTTATTTAACTTCATGGAATAATACAATTGGTGAGAGTGTATATATTCCCCTGGAGTTGTGTGTTGTGTGGTTTACCACTTTTACCGGGGCCATTTCTCTAAAAATATTTATTTATTCCAAAATATCTAACCTATCACATACATCAGTCAAAAATTGATATCAAAACTTATTTAAATTTTATTTTTAATTGTATTTCCGTGACAACCTTTCCCATTTTATCATATACAATGTTTTTATGTTTGGAATATTTATGAAAATATCTAATTGTTTACTTGTAGAGTAGTCTAAACATTCTATTTTTGGGAGGTTTTTTGGTTATTTTTTTCGTTTGATTTTGCCTGAAATTTGGTGATGAATGATTGAATCTGCAGATTTGAGTGGCTAAATTTATATACTTTGAGTGTTCCAGAAATTTTTCAGCACCCTAAATCCATTTATACATTTATAAAAACAATTTAAATAACAAAAAATAAAGATTTTATCCAAATTTACATCGACGGATTCAGACCAATTCATATAAAATAAAAAACCCAAAAAATAAAAAGTTTATCCCACACCTTTTATTGTTTTAACCTTTTTATTGTTTTAACAATTTGAGGTAATGTGCAAAAGCATCCCGATACCCGAACCATAACCGGGCCTACGAGTGTTGTAGGATCCGAACAGAGCATGGCAAGTGTCCCAGGCTTTGATGGCACCACATATCGGCGCATCACTAGCCGACCTACTTTTATTAAAACAACGGTTAGGTTTTAATCACTGTATTCTCCAACTGGTTTTCGCTTCGGTTTCACGAAAGGCACACCAAAATTGACTTAAATAACAAATTTGGGCCTACCAAACAGTGTTACAAAACCACCCGATTTTCGGATTGGAGTAGGGTCGAAACTCGCCAGACAAATGGCTTTGAGGGATTTTAGAATAGCGGGTTTAGCCTCGAACCTGGATTAACTGTGATAAATTCGCATCTATCTACCCCCAGAGTACAACCCAACAGAGTATAGACACGACCACATTCTCACTGCTTTGAGCAACTCCGTTTACTTTCTTCACTAACCAGATTCTACTTGCATAGTGTGCCTACAGCACATGGAAAATTGCAGTATATCTTAGATGTGTTGCTATAATATATTTTTTGCCAATTCACATGGCTGTTGGAATCTATCAAATGCACATGTTCCATTGAGGCAACCAGACAATACCAATATTTATTGATCTAGAACCCAAACCAAACAATCTGGAGCTAAATTGGTTCCTTGAGGGTATTAAGCGTTTGTGTGGCGTGGTGTATAAAACTTGAAGGATACCCACATGGGATGTGAGCGTTTGTTTTGACGAAGATGTTGCAGAAGCAGCAGGTGAGAGGCAGCACTAATGGGAGCTGTTTAAGCCCAAGACACTCCCCGAGTAGTTTGAAGGTATGTTGGCGAAGATTTAAATTTGGGCTTGGATTCTTTTGCACCTGTTGGATTTTTTACATTCTGTATTTGATGCTTACAACCCACCCTTGCCTACATTCAACCAGATGTTTTGCTGCCCTGGTGATGGGCACTGACACATCTGTTTTTTCCCCTAGTTCTCTGTCTTCTTCACCAGTGCCTACCCAAATGCCCAAAACAGATAAAATCATCTCGTCTGACACAACTCCCAGCAATACCACCCTTTATAACATTGTGTTTGGAATAGCATCTTCTGCTAGAAAATGGAACCAGAGAAAACGGTACGTTGATCTATGGTGGAAACCTGGTGTTATGAGGGGATTTGTGTGGTTAGACCAAGAGATAGGTGAACCCCAGTCGGCTTCTCTGCCCCAGTTGAAGGTCTCGGAGGATACTTCTAGGTTTAGGTATACTTTTAAGAAGGGATTGCGTTCAGCAATTAGGATTTCAAGGATTGTTTCGGAGACATTCAGGCTTAATCTCTCAGATGTCCATTGGTTTGTCATGGGTGATGATGATACGGTTTTCTTCCCGGAAAATCTGTTACAAGTGCTGTCCAAGTATGACCATAATCAGTATTACTATATTGGAACCAATTCAGAGAGTGTTGAGCAGAATGTTTTGCATTCTTATGGCATGGCTTATGGAGGCGGGGGCTTTGCTATTAGCTACCCACTTGCTAAGGCTCTGGAAAAGATGCAGGACAGCTGCTTGGATCGGTATTCGTATCTTTATGGCAGTGATGCGAGAATACATGCTTGCTTGGCAGATCTTGGAGTCCCTTTAACCAAGGAACCAGGATTTCATCAGGTAAAATCTGTGTCTCTTTTTTTTAATTTACCTATAAAATGAAATCTGTGGACCAAGCAAATAATTTACCATGCATAGAAACCTGTAATTCGTTAACTCAACACATTTTATTGAAGATACTTTTCCGTGGCCAATTTTATCTGGCTTAAGGCCATATTCCAAGGGCAGATTGTTTAAGTTAATGTTTGAACTGACTTCAAAGTTCACACAGCATACTGTTAAGGTTTGTGTAATCATAACATATTTAAACTAATTTGTACTCTTTCTTGGATACAAGGTTGTGGTTTCTCATCTAATCTACAGATTCGTATGTTAGAACTTAGAACTGAAAAAAATTAAACATGTGACAGTTTATGGAATCAGAAACTTAATACGTGGTCAAGGATTTTGACATATATGTTTCTGCAAACAATAGGTTGATTTTCGTGGAAACTTGTTAGGATGGTTGTCTGCTCACCCACTGGCACCCTTGGTATCACTTCATCATCTAGATGCAATGGCACCCATATTCCCTAAAATGAATCAAACACAGGCCTTTGAACATCTGTTTGAAGCAGTGAAGGTTGATTCTAGTAGGATTCTTCAACAGACTATCTGCTATGATAAATTACGGCAGGGATCATTGTCTGTGTCATGGGGCTACAGCGTACATGTTTTTGATAGCATCCAATTCCCGCGTGAACTTGAATCTCCTCAGCAGACGTTCATGCATTGGAGGAAAACTATGACAGATCAGTTTATGTTCAATACTCGCAATGTTTCCAGGAATCCTTGCCTGAGGCCTGCTGTCTTATTTTTGGAAAGTGTTAGCACTGGGTCTAAGGGAATCACCACTACATATACAAGACAAACTGGGGCTAGTTGCCAATTGGGTAAAAGTGCGCTGCAGGCTCTGCAACAGATCAGAGTCCTATCACCAAAGTCACAACTGAACTGGAAGCAAGTATGTGAACTTTTACAGCCTTGTATTTATTTTGACTTCTGACTTGAGTGAATAAAATTAGGAAATTTCCACTTCTTGCTATACTAATTAAGAAAATGTGTATCTATGTGTGCAGTCTCCGAGGAGACATTGCTGTGATGTTCTACCATCTTCCTTGAATAACAGCCTGGAGATTCTGATGAGAAGCTGTTTGGATGGGGAGGTCATATATCCACAGTGAAAAAGACTATTGTAATCTTTTTGGGAAACCCTACTTTGTTGATGTAATATATGAACTATTATTGATTATCGAGACATGGCTGCATCTGGGGGAGGAAGAAAAGCAGTTGAGCAACATTGCTTCTCTTGGGTGGTCAAAAGCCTAAATGAATATGAACGATGTTCATGTCATCTAAAAATTTGTTTTGGCTCCTCTCTTTCAAATTTTAAGGCATGACATTTCGAGACACTTCGATTCTTTAGTTGAGTTAGAACTCATACGAATTAGAATAAATAATTCTTGTATTGATCTAAAGCATTAATCTCTATTTAGCGTTTGTTATTGCATAACATGTTTTATCAAACAAGGTAGCTATAGCCTAAACAAGATATATGTTTTTTTAATATCTGTGCTTTCTTGCCATTGCGATTACCTTAAGATTCTAGTTATCTTAGTTATGCAAACTGCTTGTCTGCATTTTGGTAGATTTATCAGGCCTCTGTTATTCTTGCTTGTCATGTAGATGGTCAGAGTGTGTATGTTTTCACAGCTGGTCATAATTGCTGTGGAACTTTCTGGAAATAAACTGTGTAGATAGTTTTGAAACACTGAGTGGATACTCACCTGTCATCGGGGACAAGGGAATCACTGTGTAGATAGTTTTGAAATACCGAGTGGACACTCCACCGGCCATCAGGAACAAGGATGTAGATAGTTTTGAAACGCAGAGTGAACAATTCACCCGCCATCAGGGACAAGGGAATCCCTTGTCCCTGATGGCAGGTGGAGTGTCCACTCGGCGTTTCAAAACTATCTACACAGTTTATTTCCAGAAAGTTCCACAGCAATCTAGATGGTAGATGGTCAGTTTGTTGAGGATGGATGAATGCAATCTTTTTCAGCATACTTTTGCTTTTTTGGGAGTATGTTTTCTGGATATTGTGGACGCTATTTGATCCAATTGACATGGGCTGCTGGAAATCTCCAATGCCACATGTTTTCTGGATATTGTGGACGCTATTTGATCCAAGTGACATGGGCTGTGGAAATCTCCAATGCCATCTTGAGAGCATGTAGGCGAGGTTACAGTCATGATTCTTAAAAAAGGATCTTCCAAATTTTATCTGCCCTCTTGGCGAGAAATTCATGGGCTTTGGGGGATGATAAGATCTCCTGACTTATTTAAAATCGTACTCATCCAGCTGTTTGCTGGGAGGAGAAATGTTCAGTTGAATTTAATAAACTCAAATTGGCGTTTATAAAATTTTGAACCTATTGTGTTTGCTGAGACTTTTAATCAGGAGGGAAAATGTAATGACCCTTACATTTCACTGGGGGCTAGAATTGAGACACCTAAAACTGCCTTGCTCCTATTTCCAAGGTTAAAACAATATTCTAATCTGTGCAGTTGATAAAGCAACACTCACGACTCTCTGAGATCACCTGCTGGGCACTTTTAAAGCAACACTCATGACTCTCTGAGCTCACCTGTTGGGCACTTTTAGGAACTTAGCCCCATTTAATCCGCCAACGGAGATATTGCATAATTTTGCATTTATGGTAAGATAACAAAATGCAGCATAAGACTTCTTAGGGAAAGACCAGGCATTCAAGATTATATTTTATATAAGATAAAACATAACAGAGATATCAAGTAAAATAAACAAGAGATTGTTAAACGAATTCTTGCATTTATGGTTAGATAATCAAATGCAACATAAGACTAATGAGAGGGAGCTGACCAGAGATTCAAGATTATATTTTAATGAGATGACCATGCAAGATAGTAATAGTGTTAAAGAAACACTTGTCAAGATTATATTTTAATCAGAGATGAACATGCAAGAAAGTAATAGTGTTGAGAAACACTTCTCAAGATTAGAGATGACCATGCAAGATGGTAATAGTGTTAACAAACACTTCTCAAGATTATATTTTAATCACAGATGACCATTGACCATGCAAGATAGTATAGTAATAGTGTTAAGAAATACTTTTTGATATTATATTTTAGTTAGAGATGATTAGTCATTTAAGATTGTTTAGAATATGAGATAGGGTAAATCCTAGAATCTAGATTTTTTATGTCACTTGTTGGAATTGAATTATAATAATTATTTCTCCCAACCACTTGAACTAAACCCAATTAACAATGAATATTTTCTACATTTATAGTAGATAAAAAAATAGTTTATGTTTTTTTAGACTATGAGATAAGATGTAATGTTCCCCTCTCCTTGACAAGAACATTAGAGGACTTAGTAGTCTAATCACCCCTCTAGACTATAGTCCCATGGGTAAAAGGGGTTAGGAGGCGCTAAAGTGGCAATGATGAACTTAATGTTACATTATTAAAGTCAGTTTGATAAAGTAGAAAAATGGTTATTTGACTTGAAGAGAAATAAAGTAATAACTTTAGAAAAAACAACAAAGTAACTCAACTAAAAATTAGAAGATGGAGGTATACAAGAGAGATGAGGGTGTCTCAGGTATACAAGAGAGAGGAGGGTGTCTCACTCCTCATTCATGTTATTTTCTCTTATTGCTTCTTGAGCTATGCAGCGTACGTTTTGAGGGTTTTGAGTAAACAAACCCTAGAGATCAACAAGGAGGTGAAAGATCCCTATGTTCATGATCCAAACTTGGTCAAGGTGGTGAAAGATTCCACCCTCACCATTCTATTCAGCTACATGTTGATTTCTGCAGTGTATTGAAGAGTTAAGACGCAAATCTAGAGGTTTTTTGTAGGTGGGGTGCACCGTTGAGGAGAACTAGTTCGATTTGGTTAGTTGAAGGGAAATCTAAAGTAAATATCTTTTCAGGAGGGATTGTCAGGCCTAGAGCGCTCTTTCTCGAACATTATTGGTGGTTTTCTTTTGCATATTAATTTATTGTGGCCTCGGGGCAAATTTTTGAAGAGGGGCGCACTGTCCATTAAGGGTTCAGTGAGTTGGAGGACTAGATCTGAGATTTTGGTGGAGGGATCTCTTCATATGCACTATACCTGCTCAGATCTACAATTTGGCATCATTTTACAAGGGTTTGAGGGCCTTATTCAAGGATGCTGAATTTCTTAGGTTGTTACAGCCAATGTGGGGCGCATCTCAGCCATATCTAGAGTTGTCAAATCTTCAAAGGAAAGAAATTTATCTTGTATTGATTTGTATGTTGTTACTAAGGATCTCGGAGGTCTCACATCTTCATATCATTGTTCTTGGTGGCATATTCAGTGTAGACTTCTTATCTCTACTATATCATTCCAGATTTGTAAATCTCATGTAGTATGGAGATCAGCGTATTATCTAAATAAAGGTCAGATCTGAAGTTATTTGAGCATTTTCTTGTGTTATTTTTGTTGTGTCTTGTTATTACCATTGGTTGTTGTGTTATATTCAGCGTTCATAAGTTATAAAACTCAATCAAAGACTCTTAGTGCAACTTTGAGAAGTAGACCTGCAAAAACATTCAAACAATAATACAAATAGATCACAAAATAAATCCTAAGTTCCTAGCAAATCTGCTTGGGAACATTACATAAGAGCTCAAGTTAATATAATTAAATTTTTATATTGTAGTAAAAATAGTGTATGGTTTTTTAGAATATGAGATGAGTGCTCTTTTTATATCATGTTAATATAATTAAAATTTTATATCATAGTTGTTAATTTAGTTAGATTGTTGCAAAGTTCAATTTTATTGACTAAAAAATATTATAAAACCAATAATTGTTGATACAAAAGGAGTGTAAAAAATTTGCTTCATGTAATTTTGGCATCCATATTTGTTAAAAAAACATGGTGTTCTGAAATTTTGTAGTTCATGTAATTTTGACATCCATATTTGTTAAAAAACATGGTGTTTTGAAATTTTGTAGTTTATAAATTGATAAATAATGGAAACATCACCTTAATCGCACATACAAACCAATAACTCAATTAAAATGAATTGTTTTTTCTTCAAAAAAAAATGTTTTATATCCCACTTACATATACTAATCCACCACACTCCAATATATAAAGGTCTATTGTAATTCTCTATATAGTTCCCAAGAGTAGTTGGGAAACTAACTTCCCCAATGCACTCATCAATTCATTGTTTGTTCTTTTCAAAGTGGCAATTCATTGATCGTTCTTTTCAAATTTGGAAAAAGTTTTGAAGCAAGTTTTGATAACAACAATTAGTGAATATGTCACCATCATCTTAAGTTTTCCCACCATGAGCATTGTAAACTAGTAAGGTGAAATTAGGGATTTTCATAGTAGGATTTTCCTGGGCATACTTTTTTAAGTGCCAAAAATATAATTTGCAATAACGGGAGATGATATTTTCCATGAAATTGCAAATTTTTAAAAAATCATAAGATTAGCTATCTAATTGGAAAGCATGATTGCTTTGCATTAATGGTCTCACATGACCCAATTAACTTGCACTTAGTGGATCACTTCACATCTTTTTACAATTAAGTACATTATGAACCATTTTGTTAATGTTTTTTTTTCCTTTTGCTAAGTAAAATTACTCTCTCTCCCAAATTTTAATATTTGAGTGATAGGAATCTTAAAGGGTATATAACTAAAAGGTACTTTGTTTTCCCTTACTATATTAAGGAGTAATTAAATCAAACGTAACACTAAGAGTTAGTTTCTTACTAACATAGTCCTAGGCTTTGACAACATGAGGAACAACCTTATCAAAATATGTTTTTTCTCATCTTCCATATAGTGTCTATTGATATGCTACACAAGATTTCAGCCAACCACTCACTTCATGTCTCTATTATGTTTTCCCTTCAACTTCCACAAAATGTCATGGGAAAGGAAATCCCTTATAATGTCAGCTTTCTATTCCTCGTTAACCCGAAGCTCCATACCAAACACCTCCAACCATCTTTCACATGGATTTTTTTTTTCCATCTAAATTCCCAAAAATATGGCAAACATCATCAATATCACATTGACAAATCAAGCACATAGACTATTCTTTATAGCCTAATTGTTTGTGACTTTTTGTCAACAAAAGAAAGCTCTAAAGGCCTATCTCTTAATCATTGCATTTTCCTTGGGTTCTATGTGTTGTCACCAAACCCATTTCCATTCTACTTGAAAGTGGTGTTGTTTAAAACAAATATTGCAATGCAAGTCTTCATACTATTCTTTGGTAGAAAAAAATTTAACTTAATGTTTTCTTTAGTAGAAAAAATGCAATACCTTTCTTTGTTCTAAGCTTTTTCCTAGACATTTTTCTTCTTGCAAAAAATGTATAGATAATTAGCCTTGATTTTGAAAGCTTGCTCTAATGTAACACTGCCTATATCATAATAATTGTTTATATTCAATCATCTTAAGCTACTTTCATTAAAGAAACCTATACTTTGCACAAGGGTATATTCTTTAAGGACACCACACAATTGTTGTAGACCATGATCTTATTCTAGGAGTCTTGTATATAGACCTCACCATCTATCCTCCCAAATATTTAATCATTCACAACTGCTCCAGTGTTAAGAAAAAGGTTTCATTATTTTAGGCCAAGTTGTCCATTTTAACTTCTACAAACAAGTTCCTCCACTTGATTCAAAAACACAAGCTTTTGTTGAGAATTGGTCTAACAATTATTTTTGGATAAGTTTGCATTGCCAAAGTTGTCTCTTGATTTGAACATATCTCATACTCCTTTGCTCCTTAAATGCCTAAGATCAACACTATATCTCTAAGAACCAATCCTCCAAGATGAATTGGAGCACAAATTGTAGTTCAATTCATGGAGCATGTGGAATAGGAGTTGAGTGTGCACAATTAGGAAAATGATTGGGCTGCCTTAAGTATAACCACTGTCCCACCAAGATTTGAGAAACTCATTAGCCAAGTTTCTAGAGAATGTCAAACTTATCCAACAAAAACTCCATGTCTTGTGACTTAATTGATTAACCCCGTCGAATACCTAGATATTTAATAATATGTTTTTCCTAAAGAAGAATTGTGTCAATCTTCATAGCCACAATGTGTGCAAATACAAATTGACTATAGATTGTTTTTAGCTTAGAATTTTAGAAATTAATCTTGGCTCAAAAAGTTTCATAATAAATCGTCACTAACCATGTTGTATTCTAGCAATCACCTTATACACTCCAAATATATTTGACACTTATTCATTCCCCTCACCATTTTCAGTGTAATTCCTTTCACCTTTCAAGGTTGGTTAGACCAATGGATGGAACCCAAAAGATATTGGAAATTTTCTAATATTTTGACATTATTAGGCATAGGTTGAGTTATTAATTTCATTGTGAGTCATTTGGATAGAACTTTTCCACTCATTTTTTTCAAATAAAAAATTTATATTACTTGACTCATTGAGAGCATTTCAATGGTGCTAAGCATACATAACTTGAAATTTGTATTTAAGAAACACCAAAAACATAATAGATTTAGTAAGGGATTAAAAGTGGTTGAACTACCAAAGTTAATAATAGCAATAGTCGTGATGTCAAACAATGTGAAAAAAATTCTAATGATGTATCATATACCGTATTTCGACGATGGTCACATAAGATACAACTTCCACAATTTTTTGTTGTTGTTTTGAAGTGTTATAGATATCATATTTTTGTACATTCAAGCTAATACTTTAATTACAAGGAATACAAAGTTAATCCTCTGTTAATAATGCTCTTTCATATCTTTCAAATGTTAATATCATATATTTATGTTTGATTCATAAAGAAAAGTTTGAACTTTTGAAAGTCCAAGATACTATTTGTAAAAGTACAAGTGTTAAACAAATGATCATAATATGGCAGACATTTCAAGGATTAAAATTCATTACTTCTTGACATAGAAATCCATTCCAAACATTCTTATGGAATAAGGCATTTCGAGAGATTTCTAATGATATATAATATATTGTGTTCTGGTTGAAGGACAAGGTGGTGACGTTTGACATTTTCCTATTGCTTTGGCATCACCATAAATTAAGTTTTTTGGTTGTGCCTTAATGAAAACAACATGAATAACTAATGCCTTCATTAAGTTTTTTGGTTGTGCCTTAATGAAAACAACATGAATAACTAATGCCTTCATTAAGCTCTTAGTGTTATTTAAGAGCTTTCCGTTAGCATCTCAAATGCTTTTGTTTACTTCCATGTGGTAAGGTTCTAGCTTTTCATAAAGAAAATTTTGAACTTTTGAAAGTCCAAGATACTACTCATAAAAGGTACAACTGTTAAACAAATGATCATAACATAGCAGACATTTCAGGGATTAAAATCCATTAATTCTTGAATCACATAGAAATCTATTCCAAACATTCTTATGGAATAGGGCATTCTGGGAGATTTATAATGATATATAATATAGTGTGTTCGGATCTTGAAGGACAAGGTGGTGACATTTGAAATTTTCCCATTGCTTTGGCATTGCCATAAATTAAGTTTTTTGGTTGTGCTTTAATGACAACAATGTAAATAACTATCACCTTCATTGAATAGTGTTCTTTAAGAGCTTTCCATTAGCATATCATATGCTTTTGTTTACTTCCATGTGGTAAGGTTCTAGCTTTTGAAAACATAAGTACAATTGAGACATGAGTTGCTACCAAATAGTGTAAAAATTCAAAATAATGTATATAGTTGAATGGTTCAACTGCAAAAGAAGCAATTAGTTCATGCCAACCTCCCAGAGGCAAAGAATCCTAACTCTTCTCCCCTAACCAAAGGAACAAACCACTTCACGTCGAAATATACACTTTGCAAATACCTTGAAAAGACTCAAGCATGTTTAACTAGGGGTGGAACTACCGCACTCGAGGTTTAAACCTTGGGTAGAATGGCTACCCTCTCTCTCTCTCTCTCTCTCTCTCTCTCTCTCTCTCTCTCTCTCTCTCTCTATATATATATATATATATATATATATATATATATATATATATATATATATATATATATATATATATATATATATATATATATATATATATATATATCATTCTAGAGAAGTGCCCAATGTGGGTGGAATCAATTGATCTATGATTTCATGCATGTATAAGTAGGAGCTTGATAAAAATCCCACACAAAGGATATAGAACTGAACTTTTTCTCATCTTCGTCTCCCAAACAAAAAGGACATGTGCACACTTAGAAGTGGATTGTGTCTATAGTAACAAAATTAATATTCTTGTACCAAATGGAATCATTATTGCAACAAAATTTGAAATAGAATAGAGATAGTATAAAAGGAACAAGAAACAAAAAGGACATGTGCACACTTAGAAGTGGATTGTGTCTATAGTAACAAAATAATAGAGAAAACCATCTCCAGTAACCACTGAGGCCTAATTAATTATATTAATAAAATGATATGAGATACATAAGAGAAAATCCCTATTTATAATAATAAAATAGAAAAACCCTAAATACTTAAGTTACCTATAAAAATCATTAAAGCCTTGTTATCCCTATTGTAAGGCAAAGACAATGTTTCAGTTCATAATGTTGATCACTTGTTAGTTTTCAGTTTGACCAAAACTATATTCACATTTTTCCAAAGTTTTAACAAACTCTAATATTATTGATCCATTTTATTCCATTTAAATCCATTTTATTGAAACTATATTGAGTAAGTCATTGTATATCTTAGTGTGGGACTAGTAACAATGATATTGATTTAGCGGCGTTGCATTTATTTGCCTATTGGTGTTATCATAAATACAATATGCGAATATCATGTTTGCCACCCATGCACTGATTTGTAAGCACCTACATGCAATCGTTGTCACCAATGATCAAATTTGAAGGGATACTCTTAATTTTAAGTCAAAGGGTATATTATTATTGTTATTATTCATTCAACCATTCCATGATGAAAAGTTGAAAAAGTAGTTGTACTTCAATTGACGAGAGTAAATTAGGTACACTCTTCAAAAATATTATTTTAAACAAAATATTTCCCTTCCAATTATTTAAAATGTTAAAATTTAAGGAACAACCATAAAGTAATAACAATAAGTGTAGTTTGCAATTTCAAATATAACCAAGTTTGATGGGTTATATATACATTAATAATAATATAAATTCATAACCACCGAGCCACATTTTCATTGGAGGAATTTCAAGGAGAGCATGTAATTTATGTATCCATACGATGCATGAGCATTT
Organism: Picea engelmannii; assembly: GCA_009831015.1. Lineage (NCBI taxonomy): Eukaryota > Viridiplantae > Streptophyta > Pinopsida > Pinales > Pinaceae > Picea > Picea engelmannii. Next base: position 2,232,843 of record ML777581.1, on the reverse strand, counting down.
CATCTTATATTCAAATTTTTAGCATACTCCAGTCCTGCTTAACCATGGGAGTCATGTTCATTTTAGGTCTCATTAGAAAATAAGAAATTGTAGTAGATCTTGAGGCCTTTGTTGAAGGGTGATAATTCTATCAAAATATTATAAAAGCAATGAAAAGAACCTACTTGTGTTATAAACCTCTACGAACATGACAATCTAGCATGATTGCATCCTTGCTTATTATTTAGATTAAGATGTTTATGATGTGGAGCTTCCCAAGATCCATAGAAACATGAAACTAAATGCAAGTACTCATCAAGACCACCATGTATGTTATTTTTATTGAGGATATTGCTTGTTCACATTCTCTCTCAAACCATGTGAAAATGCATGAAAGAGTGGGATGTTAGAGCATAATCCCTGATGCATAAGTTTGATGATAATAAAAATTATGTTACCTTCTCCGTAACATTTTTAAGAATCTCATTGTTAGTTTATTTAGTTGTCTAAATTACAAAACATTTACTTATCAACCAGGGTAAGTAAACTTATGAGGTGTAGGCATTGTGTGTGCGGAATTAGTCTTGTAGTCACTCAAAAATACTATGAAAAAGGGTAAATCTAATGCAAACTAAACAAGGAATTTTAGTGTTAATTCACAATGAAGGTTATCTCCAAACCAATTACTTATGCTAACTTATAATGGTAGAAATTCAAATTACAAATTTATGCAACTGTGTGCATTTATATAGGTGTAGGTATACTTTGTTAAGTCATATAAGTTTGAAATCCAGTTGAGACACCTCTGGTTGTAGACTAAGAAATTGATCTCAAATCAAATTACTCAATCAAAGTGCAACAAAGAAATACAGGGGATCATAGACCATTGAGGTATCTATGGATATCTCCTATTATTTGCTTGATTTTCCATGTGATGAGGGTGTCCAACTTCCTACAACATTGAATCCAAGATCTCGGGAGAAATATCATGCATTTTACCAATCTGGCCTATGTATTTCTTGTTCCTAGCTATTGTGTTGATTGTGTGTTGACTGAAGGGAAGTGATCGTCTTGAGGAAGGAAAAATAAGAATTTCACCATCTGATAAAGCCGACAAACAACCTCCAAGTGTCAGATCTTAATTTGGTGGAGCGTAGCTATGAAAACCTTGGACGCATTACAAGAAATATTTCTAGTAATAACCTGAAATTCGGGTAAATTGATGATTAAATGACTTTGAATAACATTTTACTAGCAAAAATCAGGAATTTATAACAAAATACAACTTATTACCTTAAGTATGATTGTTATTCCATTAACTTGGTAAAAGTGGGCAAAAAGAGGGGTTCTAGACCAAAATAGAAGGTAATTAGGCTAAGTTGGAAGGGTTGAAAAGTGTCAAAATTGAAGCCCAACACCCACCCAAATTAAAAAAAAATTGTTCTAAGAATTAATGATACAAAGGATATGTCTCACTGACCTTGAGCTTAGGTTGAGGCAGGGAGAAAGAGACCTAGGGGGCTTTCTCAAAATATTTCCAAAGTATTGTCACACTAATGTCAATGTTGCTAGAAACAAGAAGAAGAAAGTGAAAGGGTGGTTGTCATTGATGCCAAAGGATTGATTGATTTATGTCAAAGGATTGATGTTAAGGGATTGATTTATGACAAAGAATTGATGTCAAAGGAACAATGTCTTGTCACAACATATTGATGCAATATGTATTGTCCTTGATGTGAATGGATTGATGTCAAGTGGAATCATAGTCATATGATGTCATGCATAGATGGATCAATGAGTTGTCATTGACATATAATGCATAGATGAAGATGAGTTTTCATTGATATATGATGCATAGATAAAGATGGATCGATGTATGATGCATAGTTGGATTGATGTAAAGATGACTCATTATTGTCTTGTCATAGTTGATAAGAATTGCAAATGGATGAACTCCAAAGTGGTCCCCTTATGGTGAAAGCCCTCACGGGAAGATGCTTTGCAGTTGAGTTATCCTAGAAGTATGGTTAGAAAACCCATGCTTAATTGTCGAATAATAAGATAAAGATCAATTAATTTGTCATTGAAACTATCCTAGATGGATAGTGCTTTCCATGCCATTTATGGTGGTATGTGGAACGTCACATAACTCCTCATGGTTTGAGAGTTATGGCCTTATGAAGTTGAAGGACCCTCATATGTTGGCTTGAAGCCCCAAAAGGTCAAAGAAGTCAAAGTGCTTGCAAAGAAGAAGGATTATTTAAATAATAAAATGAAGTGACAAAATCAAAGAGGATTATTTAAAAAATAAAGTGAAGTGACTTTCTAATTATGGAAAGTGGTTATAAGAAGGTTAACCCTAAAATGAGGAAAATGAGTTAAGTGGTCAAGTGGTTATTGGATACATGGACAAGTGGAAAATTGGGCAAAGTTGGACATAGGTGACTATGTCGACAAATTGCCATAGAAGATGCTTCTAAGGAAGCTACTTGGAGAGTATAAATAAGAGGCAAGGGTCTCTTGTGAGATACATCTCTTGAGCATATATGGAAGATCTATTCTGAGAGAGAGAGAGGCTGGAGGATCTCATGGACACACCAAGATTTTTGTAAGTCTGGGATATTGACGGTGAAAGTTTTGGAAGTTCAGAAACCCTAGTTTTTGAAGGAGTACGCAAGCAGCAGTGGACCAACGACCCTATATATGTGGGTTGCAATGAGCCAGAGCGCGTACACACGCGGGTTGAAGGAGGACAGAGCGCGTACAGTTGATGAAGTCATGAAGACTTGAGTGTGAGATGGTGCCAAGTTCTTGATGACTGAAGCAAGTTTCAAATCTGCATTCTATGGGCTCAGATCTGCCATAGAAACTCTGGTATGGTTACACAGTTGTCTTGATGGATACTCTTGCATATTGTATGGTGAATTTTTGAAGCATTCTTGGTATGGCTATTGTGATTTGGTTTGTGTTGGTTGATGGAGTGAGCAACACTCTTATGTTTCAGTACTGATATGGTTTCCATAGTATGTTGGTTACTTATGTTTGAGTAGCATTCATATCGTATGATTGAGGAGCATGAGTAAGTTGTTGGAGAGTATGGATGTGTTGAGATTGGTTATGGTACAGATTTGACAGTGAGACACAGAAGTGGATGTGACTGAGGGCTGCAGAGGATCTGAGTTTTTTTTCATGAAGAGAAAACCCCAAATACTTAGAAGGCATACGCAGGTTGTAGTACAGACAGGCCACGTACATACGCGAGTTGTACTACTGGTAGGGTGCGTACATACGCGTGTTGTACTACTGACAGGTCCCGTACATGTTGACAGATTGGTATTTGTTGAGAATTGATGTCTCTTCTCAGTTGGTGTTGAATTGTGTAAGCTGAGTCTTGCATTACAGAGTTGTTGCTCTTGTGGAGTTGTATCTCTATTCAGTTGTTGTTGATAACCCAAGTATTGTAGTCCGTAATAAAAATAAAATTGTACATACATCTTGTGTTCTTTGTGTTCCTTGTGATGATGACTTATTGATGATATATGTTGTTGATGCATGTTCACATTTAACTGGTCATAAATTACAACAATAAGTAATGAGTAAATGCTGATTACTAACTAAGGAGTTTTGTGAAGGGGAAAATTTTGTAAAAGATCCCCACACTCATTCGACCCCCCTCTAAGTGTGGTCGGTGTGTCCAACAATTGGTATCAGAGCAGGCCTTCACTATAAGACTTAACAAGCTTGGAGGAGATCCATGGACACACAAATGGATGATGAAGTTCCAATCCTTGATGAGGAAAATTATTCTACATGGAGAATAGAAATGAAAGTGCACTTGAAGGAAATAAGAGCGGGTATTTGGAAGGCAACTATTGGTGGATCAGTTCCTTTGAAGAACAAGTCAAAGTTTGCAGCTCAAAGGGAAGGAAATAAGAATGATGCATTAGCCCTCAAGACCATTCTTAGTGGACTCTCAAGTTCTATCAAAGAGAGCATGGGACAATGCACCTCCACCAAGGATCTATGGCTAAAGCTAGAGGAGACATACCAAAGCAAGAAGGAAGACACTAAAGACAACTCCACCAAAAACAATGAAGGCAAATAATCTCCAAAATCCTCTATTTTCAATGATTCTAAATGTGATGATGTTGGCAAAAAGGAAGACCTTGAAGAAAATTCCATCAAGACCAATGAAGGTAAAGAATCTCCAAAAACCCCCGATTGCAATATTTCAAAATGTGATGATGTTGAATATTTCTCTACAAGTGAAGAAGAAAATCTAGAGATAGTATGTGTAGAATTAGATAATGGTTATCCCATTGAAAAGGTAGAAGAAGAACTATCGTAGCTTAAAGGGAAAGTTGAATGGGAGCTATTTGAATACAACTATGACCATTGTTACATAGAATATAGCTATCTTTCGGATAACACTAAAAAGTTTCTTAAAAGGAATCAAAGGCACATCTTGAAGTTAAAGGAAATGCTCTAGGAACAAGAAGAAAGTAAAAAGACTCTATTAGAAGAAAAAGAAGAAGAGATCAAAAGACTAAAGAATGAAATAGAAGAAAATAAGAAGGTAGATGATGAGATTAACAAAAGTCTTGAAGTTAATGTCCATCTCAAGACCCAAATTGAAGAAGCCAAAAGGATAGAGGAATTACTAAAGAATCAAGTAAATGAAAAGAAAGATTCATGTCATAAGTTGGAAGCTGAAGTTGTTGATCTTAAAAAGAAAGTAGAGAAGTCAAATAAATTCTTGAATAGCTCAACTATCTTGAATGAGATCTTGGATAGTCAAAGATCACCAAATGATAAATCAGGTATTGGATACAAGAAAGAAGCTACACATGTTGAAGAAAGCACCTCAAAGAAGCATGAGGTAAGTCCCTCACTCTCAAAGGATGAAAATAATGTTGCAAGTCAACCATCTACACAAGGCAAGGAAAGTTTCAAAGGAACAAAGCAAGGAAGACATCACGAAGCCATATTTACACTTCAAAGAAGAGAGACACCTTTAAGATGGACACCAAAGCAAAGGTATGAACATGTTTTTCATGGTCATTGTTACTCATGTAATGAATATGGTCACAAATCTTTGGAATGCAGATTGTATGCAAGGAGAGATAATGGAAGATTTCATAACACCTTAAGGTGTTGGAGATGTAATCAAGTAGGACACATTGTTGCTCATTGTCACATCATGAGATGCTACAGTTGTAGTGGATTTGGTCACAAATCCCAGGATTGTTGGAACACAAGAAGAAAGTCCAAGATGAGGACTTCATATAGCATGACTAGAAGAAGGCATGAAATTAGGAAGGAAGACATTTTTTAAAAGATGGAAGCTCAAAGCTCAAGTTATGAGAAGCAGGGACACCTTCAAAAGTGGGTAAAGAAGACTAAACAACCAGAGCGGAATGGAAGCCTTAAGGGAAGCTCAAGCTTGTCATCTTCATAAGTATACACGGGTTAAAATGGTAACAGTCACGTACATACGCGAGATGATCTATGAATAGGTCGCATACATACGCGAGCTGTCTGTGTAGCAGGCCGCGTACCTGTGGTAAAGCCTTGGGAAAAAGGCTATGCATATAAATTGCAACATGGTATGATGGTATAACTCTATGTTGCAGGGTCTGACATGGTTTTTTGCAAGGTCTGACATTGTTTGCTGCGGGTTTTCATGATTACATGTTGGCATACATAATTGATGTACGTATGATGGTGACATATGGTTGAGTATTGAAAGACTATCTTGGATGCATGGTACTAACCCTAGAGTGTGGATTGAGACATTTTTCTGTTGAAGAACAATGATGGTTGTGACAATGAAGTAATGGCACTTTAGTTATAAGATTTATCATGATGATGCTAGCTAGAGATGTCATTGATCTTTGAGGCACACTTCTAGTACATGTATTATTGGATGCTTAGTATTTGTTGTAGTGAATGGAGTTTGATGTTGATCTGTTGGGGTATATGGCTGGCACATATTTGAGTTTCATTGATATATCTTATGATGTATTATTGGAAGCATATTTGTTGGATATCTTGGTGCATTGATTTGGCATATGGATGGGCTACATATTGGGACATGTAGTTGATGGGTTGATGAGGTGGTCATATTGTACAATCATAGCTTGATCTATAGTTGATGCATGATTGGTACACTTTTGGTACATTGCTAGAGGCACCTACTAGCAGTATGATTGGCACGTGTTTTATGGTAAAAATGGCATACATGCATGAGGACACATATTGATTGTAGTTCATCTTGTTGTGGTATTGGTGCATGGTTGGTGCACTTACTTGGTACAAGTGGTGATACATGATTAGTGCAATGTTGATGCACTCATAGATGGTATATGTATGTGGATGATAATGCTTGGCTAAAGTACACCATTGGTGTTACTTGTTTACCATATACTTTGGTACATGATATATGGGATGATATAGTTGAGACACTTGATTGATTGAGATACATGGTTGTGGAACTTGGTTCATGATAGAAGCATGTCATGGGTAATATGAAACTTGTTTGAGACACATGGTTGGCATGTTTGTTGAAGCATATGATTGATACACTCCATTGATGACATCTTATGGCATATTCTATGATATTGATGTACATGGGTGATGTGCATGGTTGGCACACAATATGGCACAGGATGTACTTGGTTGATGTTTTGTTCATGGTTCTCGATTTCATTATTGACATATATTTTGCTTCATGATGTATGGTATGGCACAAGTTTGATGCATGGATAGGTCCAAGGATCATCATATAAATAACGATTGATCTATGTTCCGGTTGAGCACTGGCACTTGCAACGGTAGCATATTGTTCATATTGCATAAAAGAAAGGGGAATACATACCCATAGGGGGATTCATTCTTCTTCCCATGATTCCAGTAGGAGAGATTTATCAGATGCAAAGATAAATACTTGGACAAAGGAGCTCTATACTTGGAGAAAGAGCACAGAGGCATAGGTCCAAGGGGAGCAATGGTCACAGGGGGAGCGTGAGCGATATGTTTTTCAGCATTACATCAGAGTTATATCCCTTGTTCAAAAGGGGAGAGATTATTCAGAGGAAGATCAAAGGAGAGTTCAGGCAGGGGGAGCAGCCCCAAGGAGAGAACTACCCTTTTCCATTGATGTCAAAGGGGGAGAGATAGTCGCACTGGTGTGATTGAGATGAATATTGATGTAGACCAATGCCTTGTCTACATGTTGACATCAATGATTGGTGTTGTCATCAATGTTGGTATTACCATCAATGCCAAAGGGGGAGATTGTTGGATCATGTTGTCATTGATGCAAAAGGATTGATTGATTGATGTCAAATGATTGATGTCAAGGGATTGATTGATGTCAAAGGATTGATTGATAGATTTCAAAGGTTAAAGGATCAAAGTCAAAGGAATAATGTCTTGTCATAGCATATTGATGTAATATGTATTGTCCTTGATGTGAATGGATTGATGTCAAGTGGAATCATAGTCATATGATGCCATGCATAGATGGATCAATGATTTTTCATTGATATATGATGCACAGATGAAGATGATTTGTCATTGATATATGATGCATAGCTGAAGATGGATCGATGTATGATGCATAGCTGGATTGATGTAAAGATGACTCATTATTGTCTTGTCATGGTTGATAAGAAGTACAAATTGATGAACTCCAAAGTGGTCCCCTTATGGTGAAAGCCCTCACAGGAAGATGCTTTGCGGTTGAGTTATCCTAGAAGTATGGTTAGAGAACCCAAGATTAATTATGGAATAATGAGATGAAGATCAATTAATTTTTCAGTGAAACTATCCTAGATGGATAGTACTTGTCATGCCATTTCCAGTGGTATGTGGAACGTCACATAACTCCTCACGGTTTGAGAGTTATGGCCTTACGAAGTTGAAAGACCCTCATATGTTGGCTTGAAGCCTCAAAAGGTCAAAGAAGTCAAAGTGTTTGCAAAGAAGGAGGATTATTTAAATAATAAAATGAAGTGAAAAAATCAAAGAGGATTATTTAAAAAATAAAGTGAAGTGACTTTCTAATTATGAATAGTGGTTATAAGAAGGTTAACCCTAAAATGAGGAAAATGGGTTAAGTGGTCAAGTGGCTATTGGATACATGGACAAGTGGAAAATTGGGTAAATTTGGACATAGGTGACTATGTGGAAAAAGTGGCTATGTGGACTGTTATCCCCGATATCTAGGGATAACTAGGAGATCATGTCTCGAGGCCCACATGGTCCTAGACATGGAATACCGAGAGCAGGAGCGACTTGAGCATGGCCCTGGAGGGCCCATCTTTCTTCTTCTCAGCCAGCTTTGTCCTGTCAGCAGTACCAGCTTTCATCACCACCGGCTTGGGCTTGCATCGGAGAGGACTCTTGCTCCATGAGGTAATTGGTCTGAGGTATCATGGTATGTGTCATATTTGATCATTATAACCTTCTCATGTATGCATAATGTTCCTTTCATTTCGGATGACTGCTTGGATCTTACACTA
>ML777581.1:2136354-2187010 GCA_009831015.1 Picea engelmannii | reverse complement strand
TGACTGTGCTACTTATGTTATCATGAATTCCGCTGTGTATATGAATTAATATTAAGTAGAATTGATTGTTGATTATGGCAGTAATTCATATGAATACTCTGTGTTGAATGTATTTAATTTGTTTTAAATGCATGCGATTAATTGTAACAGATAACCAAATATGCAATTGCAATAATATATATAAAATATGAATAATTGATAAAATATATGATGATGATTACAATTGAGAAATGAGGGCTTGTTATATACCCACACAGGGGTGCCCTTTCACCACTAGACATGTCTTTTTGAGAACATGTCCTTTCATTATTAATAATTACTATTTACTAACTAACTATTTACTAATTAATTATTATGTTATGAATAGCTTATTTATATATATTATGTTATGAACATCTTATTTATATATATTATGTTCATAACATTAATTATAAATGAGAATGTGTTATTCCGCGTAGTAACACCTACACGGTAGTGAGTGAAAGGGGTGTTACAGTTTTGGTAGCTGAAAAGGTGCGCTATAGCTTCAGTACCTACATGAATGGCGCCATGATATTCTTCTTTCGTAGTCGACAAAGAGACTACCTTATATTTCTTACACGACCACACCAAAGGTCCAGTGCTAAAGCAAAACACATAGCCAGAAGTGGAATTCTGATAATTATTGTCACCAGCCTAATCAGAGTCAGTGAAGTCGACCAACGAATCTGAACTTCGACAATAATTGATACCAAAATGAGGGGTACCCTTGAGATAGCGGACAATTCATTTGATTGTTTTCCTGTGGATTTATTTAGGGTCCTTAATAAATTGAGAAACCACACTAACAACAAAAGAAATGTCAGGTCAACTATGACTAATATAAATAAGATTGTTGACTAGTTGTTGATAAAGAATAGCATCGACTGTGGGTGTTTGAAGGTTTTGGTAATATTTACTCCAAACTAAAAAGAAGTAGTACAAGGCTTGTAATCAACCATTTTAAAACATGCCAACAGATCCATCATAGATTTAGACTAAGAAATGAAAAATAATGCAGAGTACCAAGATCTGTCATGTCAAAGGAGTAAGCAAGTTGTTTCTTCAATATAAGGATGAGATCATTATTATTATCAGTAATGAGTAAGTCATATACATATATAGAAACAATCAAGGTGCCTCCATTGGTATGGAGTACATACAAGTTGTGATCATATTCACAACATTTGAAACCAAGTCAAAGAAAGAAATTGTTGATCTTAGCATACCAGGGCCGAGGAGCCTGCTTCAAACCATAAAGCGACTTGTTGAGTCGAAAAACAAAATTTGAATCTGTCACAAAGCCAGGTGGTTGTTCCATAAAAATTTCTTCATATAGTTCTACATGAAGAAATGCGCTCTTCACATCTATCTAATGAATTTTCCATCCAAAACAAGCAATAAGGGAAAGAATCGTTCGAACATAGTTCATCTTTGTGACAAGGAAAAGGTTTCAATGTAGTTGATTCCTTCTTGTTGAGAAAATCCCTTCTCAACTAAGCATGCTTTATATTGCTCAACAACACCTTCAAAGGTAAATTTGGTCTGGTAGACTCATCGACACTTCAAATTGTTCTTTCCTTGCAATCGGGGAACTAAGTCCCAAGTGTGATTCTTCGATAAAGAATTAATTTATGTTTGCATGGCATACTCCCATTCAATTCATCCTTCAAAATCTAAGTAGGTAACATGATTAGATGTTTCAAGTACATGATTCATCAGGGGAATGTTGGCATGTTGCTTTTGACTTCAATTTTTTTTCATCCTGAGCAAGCATCTCCAACATCAACTCCAACAGCTTCAATTGTCTTGGAAGCCCATCTAGGTAGACAAGAAACATGTAAACTATGATTCACTTCAGCAGGTCAATCAAAATTTAGAGAGTCTTCAGTTGGTGGACCAATCAAAATGGACGACATCGGTTTAGTTGACTCAGAGATCGATAGTCTAGTTGAAACAGGAACAATGTTCAATTGTCCAGTTGAAGGACTGAATTATGAAACAAGAGAAGCAGTTTAAGAAACAACATCAAAGGAATCATACTACAACAATATAGAGGAGGCATTCAATAGTTGAACACATGAAGACTTCTCATCAAACCATACATTTCGTCTGATAATGATTTGGCATTTGACATGGTCAAACAATCGATAGGCTTTCGACTCTTCAAAGAAGCTCGTCATGATGAAAGCATGACTCTTTGCATACAAATTCTTTCTACAATCATAAAAAATGTGAGCTCAGGAAACACATACGAACACATGCAGGTGGCCGACTGAAGGATTCTTTCCACACAATCGTTCAACTAGATTCGTGGAAGGAACAACTCGAGTTGAGATGTAATTGAGCGGATAATTTGCACAATACACTACTTCCACCCATAAGCGAGGAGGCGTAACTTTGGCTTGAAAAAGACATCTAGCCATGTCGACTAAAATATGATTCTTACGTTCTATGATACCATTCTACAGAGGTGTGTGAGGAACCAACTGCTTCCACTCAAAACCAAATCGAGCCATGTATTCTTCAAAAGGTTGATTGACATACTCACCACCATTTTCTGATCTCAGGCATTTGATGGGTCGATCACATTTCTTTTCAACAACGGTCTAAAACTCCTTAAACTTTTCAAAGACAAGGTTATTATTCTTTATAAAGTAAAACCATGTAAAGTGAGAGAAACCATCAATGAAAGTTAAAATATACCTTGCACGTGCCAGTGAAGGTAGATTGATGCAACATACATCATTGTGAACCAACTCTAGTAGATTTTGTTCTTGCCACACTTTTCCAGAGTCAAATGATGCCTTATGATGTTTTTGAAGGACACAACCCTTATAGACTCCTTCAGGGGGAAACACCTTCGATAAACCAACAACCATGTTCTAAGTTGCCAGTGCATGTATACTTCGGAAATTCAGATGTCCAAGTTGCTCATGCCAACTTTGACTTTTCTCATCGGTGTGAGAAACAAGTGTAGTTGGTTTAGTGTTAGGTCAAGTCGCATCACATAATTTCTACAAACTATTCGTCAGGTAGAGAAGCCTATCGGAAACAAACAACTTTCCTTTCTTTAAATCACGAACATAGAACCGATCTGTCCAAAATTCCATAGTCTTACATGTTTGTGTTAACTAAGAAACCGACAACAGATTGGAACTGAGGTTTGGCACATGATAGACGTCAACCATATTCCCATGTTGACAAACAACATCACCATGACCAACAACATCTAGAGAAAAATCATCAGCAACATAGATTTTCCTCTCTGTAGCTTCATCCAACCATGTGAACTAGGCTGCATCCTTATCCATTTCAGGAGTGCACCCTGAGAATTTCCAACTTGGAAGGTGAAATTATCAGTGGGTCTGCGTACAGTTGACATGTTTCCTTCAAGGCATTTAACCTTCTCCTCTAAATCATATTTCTTCTTATAGCATACATTATCCACATGTCCAGTCTTTCCACAGTACTGACATGTCTTCTTCTTTCGACTTCCATAAGGTGCATCTATCTTCCCTTTAGGTTTATGGTTATAGTATGAAGGTTTCTATCTAGAGGCATCAAACCGTACTATATCCCTAGGATCCATCTTTCCCTTTCCCTTGAGAAAGTGGGCCTGGTGTTTACCACCAATCTTTCCTTCTTCAAGCAATCAGTGTTGATCCGTAATCAAAATATCACGTAAAGATTCAAAGGTGTAATCCTTACCATATTCCTTGCGTGCTTTCCAATTGGTGTGGAAATTTGAAACGAACACGTCGAATAGTATTCTCAAGTTCATCAAGACCAACTCGATGAGTTGTTCATCCTTCTTTTGATAGTTCTTTCCACATTCACCTAATTTCAATTGGATTTCTTTGACACTTGCCAAATAGTCCTCCATTTTATGAAAAGAATGAGGATCGAGAGAGATCAACTCTTTCTCCAATTGCATGACGTGGCTTTCATCGACTCGATCGAACAACAACATTATCTTCTTCCAAAATTGATGAGGATAGTTGATTCCATTGAGGTGAAATCAAATCTCCCGTGAGATGTAGGTCATGATGACCCCTACAACCTCATACTTCTTTCCATCGACAACAAACTTTGATTGGTCATCTATTGGATTTGAAATTGTAACCTTTGTATACTGCCATGGTCCTTTTCTCTTCAATAGGGTTTCCATATTCAGTGCACATACTGCATAATTTGATCTGTTTATAACAATAGGATCAATGTTCCAAGCCATATTCAATATCCCGACAGAGATTGGTCTGTTTCAATAGGTTCCAATTTGCAAACCATCGGCCCAGAGTCAATCGCACAACATATCCAACTCAGCAAGGTTTGTAGATATCAGGTCGAGGTTTTAAACCATTGGCTCTGATACCATGTTTAATAATAGGGTGGAACATGACATGAAACATAAAATACAATACTGCAGATAATTGAAGAGGAACAAAGAAATTTCGAAGACAGAGGTGGTGTCTAAAGACATTGTTACATCACTTAATCAGAGTGTACTATGATCAAAACATCAAAGTGCATACTTGATCTCGATCTCTTTATCGCCATAATGATAATGACCCAAGGAGTTCTTTTTATAGCATCTAGATCTAACCAACTTCCATAGAATCGGGAAGATATTTCCCACATGTAACTGTCAGTTGTTAGAGTTGACTCCATCAAATCTGCACTATCAAGTTGGTTCGATAAGGATGCTCGACCCAATTTCCTATGCATCTAAATCATAGTCAATTGTTGGGTTGGTCAATCCATCGCCCAACTATCTTCGACTGCTAGTCAAATGTCCGACCGGCAATCACATCGACTACTTGATCGATCAATGTAGTGTCTTGGTCGATCGCCTGACCAACTGTATCTAGATATAGGTCAACCTATCGACCTACTGAACCCAAGAGATGTGTGATGAACCATCAATTCTTCATGTTCCAACATATTCTTGTGGACTATAATCATTGTCAAGTTCTTCAAGAAGATTCTACAATTTCATTTTCTGAGTTAGATTAGTGTAGATATTTAACAAAAGTTTTTGGGTATTACAAACATGACCCTTATACTAGGGTTGAGAGCATGTACAATAGGGGTTTGAATTGGGATGACTATAGTTTTGGTTGGGTGGACAGTTGTGGGTTTTGATCTATGGAATATCAAAATTTCCCTCTTCCTTGGCCCTACTATCATATGCATAACCTCTTTTCCCAACACTGAGTGTCTTTGTGTTAATACCCTCAACACGAATTTTGACTCTTCTATCTATATTAATGTTCTTTCATAAGAGTTGAGTTCAAACATTTTTAACTTAGTGCAAATTTGTAACCTTAAATTTGTAACATAGATGTATCACACCTAATCCAAAGTGAGTTGACCTTGGATTAGAGGACTTGTAACTTCTTAAGTAATTCTTTGACAATCGAGTCCTTTTGAAAAAAAAGCATGAGATTACTTCATGATATGGAAAAAAATCATGAGATGAACTCCATAAGGATTTTCCTGGTTACTATCCATCAATGAGTTATTATATCTAGAAAATCACTAAAATCCCCTATGGGGTTTTTTAATTCCATCTTTCCCTTCAAGTATGAGCCACCCCATCCAAATGTTGTAGTGCCACATTCAAATCAACCTCTTGGTCATACAAATGTTACCTTGAATGTAAAGTTTATTGTGTCTAGTTGTGCATGCACTTCAACTACTTCTTCAAAGTCATATTGTGAGATCTTCATTTGAAGATTAAAATTGGGAATTAGAGAAACTTTGAGGTCCAAAATGGGCCTCCTACTGAAAATAATAATATAATAGTTAAAATAATAAAATATAGGTTATAAATTTTCAAAGGGAGAAAAAGAAAACTACTTTTATTATATTTTCAACTTATCACCTTATAGGTTTACTCAAATTTCAAGTGTAGGCACTCTTAAAGATCCTTGGTGGATATGGTATCAAATCCAATAAGTTTCTTTGCAATGTTGAGCTAAAGCAAACATAGCCAGAGTTGAATTCTATGTGTCTGCAACATGCGTAAGTGCAACTTGATAGTCATTTAAGCCTAGGAGAGGTGTCATCAACAAAGTTGCATAAGTCACTAGAGTACCTACATTCTTGAGTTAGCATTGTCTACAGTTTAGTACTAAGAAAATATGTCAAATCCATCCTCGACATCTACCTCATATGATATATCTTCATAGTTTTTTCCTACCAAATGATCTAGACATGGATCTAATAAGAATACCCTTGTATCTCAAAGTCTATATGATGAAGCACTTATAATGTAGGAATTTAGTCCTAACTTGAACTGATATACTCCTAATATTCTTGCTAACAAGATTTATAATATTCCTTTATTTTATTTGTGTGTTGCAACTAGATTCCACTACAATTCCCATAATGTTTCTCTCTCTCTCTCTCTCTCAACCAAACTAGTCACTAGGCTCCTTTATTCAAATATGAAGACATCCAATGGGGTTTTGAACATAACTACCATTATGTCCATTTAGGCCTCATACAAATTGGTCATAATCCCCTCATTCGACTTGGTTTGAATATTTCTAGTCTATGTTATATCATAAATCCTAGACATAATACTTTTTCTAGTTCTTTAGTTAGAGCATTCAAGGCACCTCTTCACAATGGTGCAGTATGGTCATTAGTAGTTCCTAAGTTTGTAGTATCATTACAAAGTCTATTGAGGCCATGTTACATGTACAAGTGCCCCACAAATGATGTTATAATGATAATAATTATGACACTAAGTACAAAATTACATCAAGCCACTAGACAACATTAAAACACATTCTAGCATTCCCTTGTAATGTTGACTAGATGAATGAGAACCTAAAACAAGGAAGGAGTTGTGTTACATAAGAATAATAGGTAAATAATGTGAGATATTTGAGATCTCACAAATCTAATGATGCATCATTGTGTGTACAAATGTGATCCATAAATGGTAGGCCTATGGCATGTCTGTCTCACCAACAGGGATGCTTTTGCGGAAAAAAATTATTCTTTCTAACTTCATCTTCTTCAATTGGTTATAATCCCTGTCACCTGTCGATAAATATCATGTTGACCAGAAGACAAAGCAGTTGACCTCCCAATAGTTGGGTCGAAAAAGAAATGACAGACAAGTTGATTAGGAGAAGGGAAAGTCGACTATCTGCAAGTTGAGTCGACCAAATCATAAACCCGTTGACCACCCACTAGTCGAGTCAGACCAACGGATGACCGATCAAATGATTTGATGGTGGGGTCAACCAAATGAAATCCTAGTCAAATTCCCTAATGTTTGGGTCGACCAAATGAAATCACGATCAAATGATTTGATGGGTGGGTCGACCAAATGAAATCCCAATCGAATGTTTTGATGGTTGGGTCAACCAAATGAAATCCCAGTCGAATGATTTGATGGTTGGGTCGGACAAATAAAACCCCGATCGACTAAATGAGTAAAATCGATCATGAGGTAAACCCAGTCAGAATGAGTCGACCAACAATGGAGACAAATTATTAAGGGCAAATTCGATCTTTAACAACAAAGGAAAAATATTGTTGTGTGATTTGGTGACCCCCAACAACTAAATAAAACATTTATGGGTGATTTTGATTCTCCACTACAAATAAAAAATACAAGGGGCCAATTTATATGTTCAACAATTAAGAAAAACACCCATGGGTCTCTAAATTTTCCAAGGTAAGTATAAGTTCGCCCAAACAGTAAATTAAACACCTAGGGGTCCGTAAATACGCCCAAGAAATGGGAGAACACTTTGGATAGGTGCTACAGGATAAAAACAAATTCAACAAAGTGTGTACAACACATTGCAGGTCATAACAAAGATACCCAAGAACATAATTCATTAACTCTTAGATATCATCATTTAAATGGGATTTTTATTATGCTCGGAAGAAAATTACAAAGAGGTGAGCGATACACAAAATTTGTGTATAGTTACTCATTGACATTACAAAATTGCAGAGGCCAAGGATCGGAGACACCTTTTCTTAGAGTGAATAGGCACATTAACTCCTTCGTCCACCCAACTTCAAGCAGTATGTCTTCTTCGAGCTCTAATTTCTGCTACTGTCGTTCCCCATTTCTCCTTGCATCTCCCTTCCCTCTTCCTCTTCACTACAACTCTCATTATTTTTAATGGGTTTATTTTGGAAGGCCAGCCGTCACAACTATTCGTTTCACCTTCCATTTTTTTCCAAAAGGAAAAAATAAAATAAAAAAGGACATGTTTACAAAATTTACAAAAGGGAAAGCAACTGAGTGCTTATTACAAAGTTTTGGAGAGGATCGAATTCAGATCACACCTCCCCATTTGCAAGATTTTGGTCCCCAAAAGCTTCAACTCCCTTCAATATTCTTCTCCAAGCATCAAGCAGACTTTGGTAAAACTCCATGAATGGGTACCTTCATTGTAGGATGGAAGATACGAGTTGAGTAGGGGATGCCTTTGGCATAACCCTGCTGTCAATATCATGGTTGGAGATGACATTCACTACTGCGATAGGTCATTGGAATACCACTACTCCTTGGGCTACAAGTTCAAACAAATCCTCTTTCCCTTTGACCTTGACTCTCCAATATTTTTTCTTGGTTGTCTGGTTCTTGGGATGAAATTCCAGGTGAAGACTCCAACATTTGGCCTCCCAATGTCTAGTCAATCTGCAATACTTACAATATTTCTTTCATGGTCTGCTTATCCTTCTAGAATGCCAACAATCACTAGCCTTATGACCCTTTTTCTTGCAATAGAAACAAACTAAGCAATAAATTTGTGGTCTTTGATGACGCTTGCAAGCTTGGTTTCTTGGTCCCCCAAGAATTGGAGCGAATATGGATGATGGAATCATCTCTTTTATACCCTCTTCTAAGCTTCTATAAGAAAATTTGATTAGCTTGTTGTGCACAACTTCTTTCCCAGTTCCTCTTGCCTTGATGAAAGTGGTTTGAGCTACACTTGTGTTGGCTTCTTGTCCATTCAATCCCAGGCCTTCATGTTTGGGACTTTGTTGAGCTATAATAGGAATCACAATCCCTTGGCCTTCCTTGCCTAGACCTGGGCCAAAATATACCATTTGCCTCGTGATCTTGGAACCAATGCCTCTAGTGTGCTTCTCAAAGTCACCAAGGGTCTTAGAAGGTGAGTTTACCATGTTTTCCTCGCATGGTACTAGCTTCAGTAGTGGAAATGGAAGGGGATTTCTTGGTCTCTTGGACAATTGATTCCAGCTTATTCAATGCCTCTTCCTTTTCTACCAAGTCATGGTATATGTGAGCAATGACCTCGATGAACCTCTCCTCTTGCCAATTATCCGACTCGATGAATTTCTCACTCAACTACAAGAGTTGCAATATGCTCTTTTCTAATTCTTCCCTCATGGCGATGAAGGAGTCCTGGCACTTGGAAAGCTCTTTCTCTAGCTCATTTTCTCTCTGTCTCCAATACCAACTTTCTTCTTGGATCTGCCTATTGAAGTCTCTCAACTCTTCCAACTTCTCTTTGTTCAAATATTTTCCCATGAAAACTTCTTCAATGTCTTTGGTGAACATGCTTTGATACCATCTAACCCGTAAATGGTAGGCATGTGGCTTGTCCATCTCACCAACACAGATGCTTCTACGGAAAAAAATTATTCTTTATATCTTCATCTTCTTCTAGTGGTTATAATCCTTGTCATATTTTGGTAAATATCTCGTCGACCAGAAGACAGAGCATTTGACCACCCAATAGTCGGGTCGAAAAAGAAATGATAGACAAGTCAACTGGGAGAAGGGAAAGTCAACTATTTGCAAGTCGGGTCGACCAAATCATAAACCCGTCAACCACCCACTAGTTGAGTTGGCCCAATGGATGATCAGTCAAATGCTTTGATGGTCGAGTCGACCAAATGAAATCCCATTTGAATTCCCTAATGGTCGGGTCAACCAAATGAAATCTTGTTCAAATGTTTTGATGGTCAGGTCGACCAAGTGAAATCCTAATCAAATGCTTTGATGGTCGGGTCAAAGAAATGAAATCCCAGTTGAATGATTCGATGGTCAGGTCGACCAAATGAAACCCCAACTGACTAAATGAGGAAAATTGACCATGAGGTAAACCCAATCAGAATGAGTTGACCAACAATGGAGACATATTCTTAAAGGCAGATTTGATCTTCAATAGTAAAGGAAAAATATTGTAGGGCAATTTGGTGACCCCCAAAAACTAAAAAAAACATCCGGGGGTGTTTTTGATTCTCCAAAACAAATAGTAAATACAAGGGATGAATTTAGATGTTCAACAATGAAGAAAAACACCCATGGGTCTATGAATTCACCTAGGTAAGTATAAGTTTGCCCGTGTAGTAAATAAAACACCCAAGGGCCCGTAAATTCGCCTAGACAATGGGAGAACACTTTGGATAGGTGCTACAGGCTAAAAAAAACTTCAACAAAGTGTGTACAACACATTGAAACTCATAAGAAAGATACCCAAGAACAGAATTCATTAACTCTCAGATATCATCATTTAAATGGGGTTTTTATTATAATCAGGAGAAAATTACAAAGGGGTGAGCGATAAACAAACTTTGTGTATTGTTACTCACTAGCATTACAAAATTGTAGAATCCAAGCCTCAGAGACACTTTTGCTTAGAGTGAATAGGCACATTAACTCCTTCGTCCATACATTCTAAGATTCCCTTGTAATGTTGACTAGATGAATGAGCACCCAAAACGAGGAAGGAGTTGTGTTGCATAAGAATAATAGGTAAATAATGTGAGATATTTGAGATCTCACAAGTCTAACGATGCATCATTGTGTGTACAAATACCTCTAAATGATGTTCTAACAATCATCATATTGGTAGGATATACAATGGTAAATGTGGCCACTAGACAACCATTACATCATGAGTTATAATGAACACATTTGGAACAAGATGGAATTACATTACATCCCCCCTTAATGACAACTTCAAACGTCCTAGATAAGTGGAAAATACAACTTCAAACTTTGTCATTGTCAAGGATAAGTTGTTGAGTGGAACAATATAGGAAACCATCAATAAATTGCAACCAGATCCTTAGTAAGATGCAAGGAGAAGACACCTGCTATCATGAAGAATCAATGTAGAATGACCAATAATGACAACATCAATATGCACATAATGAAGTGTTAAGCAACTCAAGATAGAGTAATGATCTATAGAACCAACATGTCTCTAAACTCTTCACACACACCACTTTGGAACAGGTGAAGCAAATAGAGAGATAATTGCAAGAAAGATCTTCCCAAAGCAAAGGCATGAATCATCATAGCAAGTCCACAATGTGCCAAAGAAAAATATCTCCAAGAAGAAATGAATGATAGTTGAAGATGAATCTAAATGTGATCCAACAAGTTAAAAGTGTCAACGATAAACTAGAGAGTTTTAATTAAGAACTTGAACTTGATCGCACAATTATCATCAAGTTCAACAAGTGCTCAAATATGCACCACATTCAATGTAAAATAGTCTCCCCTTCACAAATAAATAGCCAAGCAAAGCACTGAATTTCTACCATCAAGAAACTATCTCAAACTAACTGCCTTTACAATTAAACAAAGGAGAAATATTATCATTTCCATCATTAATAATCAGATGGCCAAATCAACACAAATTGATATCACCATTGCATAGAGTATGAAATTTAATACATTTAAAAAAAAACTTCACTCAAAACGGTGTTTGTATAAGCAAGTTATGACCATTTTAAGTTCCAAAAATGAGGTCTAGCCTTGGGTTTTTTGGAACAAATGAAAAAAACCAACATCAAACAAAAGAATTCATTCCAAATATGTCATTGTGTATAGAGATCATAAATACACAATCTGCAAAAAACTACATTGAAAATTGATGGCGTATGACAAACTTATGACAATTTAAAAAATAGCTTCAAAGTCTTGGTGCTAATCGCCAAAAGCTAAGCTAGAAGTGCCATGTGGCAACCTCTGATTGGTCTAAATGGAACCCACCACATGGTGACATGGAAACGTACAAAAGTTGACATGGCATGTACAAAATGATGGCATGGCATGTGTGAAATGTTGACGTGGCATGTGTTGAAAGTGACACGTGATCGTGTATGAAATGACACATGGCATCCGAGATTGCAAGTTTTGTTTGATGCACCTATTGACGTGGCACATGTTGGTTGGGTGAATGAGTCCACATGCCAGTGATGTGGTGGGACCTACAAATGATGAAGTGATTCAACAAAATGTTAGTTAAGATTGAGAGGCAACAAGTTTTGAACCCAAGACCTCATATATATATATATATATATATATATATATATATATATATATATATATATATATATATATATATATAACATACTATTATAACCAAATGATCAAATCCATTTTATTTGATATTAAATTCAGTTGGTATATTGTTGAAGAACTAATTTAGAAACATATTATAGTGAAAGGATGAGACACGTTTGCGAGAAGCAATCCTCAATATCTTGGGAAAATGAAGGATAATTGTGGTAAACAAATGATCGATATTGGCTAATTAAACCACTCCATACACATTTGTATGGTCAAATGAGCCCAAAAATGCATTAATTTGTACAGATCTGAAACGCACCCACAAATATTCAATATTAGATCTATCCCAAACATAGATCAAATTTAGCAAAATGAACGCTAATCTCGACTAATTAACATTCTCTGGATGTAATGGTAATGCCATGTCTAGAAAAAAAAAAAAAACTTATAATTTGTAAAACCAAACATGTGATCTAGATCTGGATTTGCAGATCTACGAAAAAATAGGACTAAAAGAATGAGACCTATAAATTTAGACTAGTCGATCTAAAAAATAAACTAGATCTACTTGTAAATTTATGCCTATCCTTGTAGGTTGAGTTAAATAACACTATTGGATAGTTGTAGATGCTACAAAAATATAATGTACAGGTTTGTCTACTTGTGATATCTGATGACTGAGCCAAAAATCGTGACACATGGTGGTTCATTTTTTTTCCCAGTTATGGCACATAAGAGAGTTGAATCTCCAGGTTCTGATGTTGGTATTCCATCTAACACTCACAGGACTAGATCAAAATTTGATCTTATGGAAAAAGTGTTAGACACAGATGATCCTTCCACTTATGCAGAGGCTACAGGAAAGCTAGAATGCGAGAAAGAAATGGTTGTTGAATACAATTCTTTTATTAAGAATCACACTTGGGATTTAGTTCCCCTTCCTCCCGGGAAGAATCACGTTGTATGTAAATGGGTTTATACGACAAAGTTTACTATAGATGGACATATTGAAAAGCATAAAGCTTGATTAGTATCCAAACACTTTCTATAGAAAGAAGGCATTGATTACATTGAAACCTTTGCTCTAATTGCTAAAATGAACACCATAAGAACAATTATTTCTCTTGTTGCATATTTTCAATGGGAAATTCACCAAATGGATGTCAAGAGTTCCTTTGTAAATGGTGATATTCATGAAGAATTTATATTCAACAACCACCTAGTTTCATCACTTTTGACACTTTAAGCTTGGTATGCAAGTTGCGCAAGTCTTTGTACAGTCTAAAACAGGCAACCAGGGCTTGGTGTGAAAAAATTGATACTTATTTCTTGAAGAGTGGTTTAAGGCAGTGTCGATCTGTTCTGAATTTGTATGTTCATTTCTTTCAAGATGATATCCTCATAGTTGTTCTTTATGTGGATGAGCTATTTTTTACATGCAACAAGATTTTATTAATACAGGAATTGAAGAATGATCTAACGCATAATTTTGAGATGACAGACTTGAGCCTTTTACATTATTTTTTTGGTATTTGTGTATGGCATAGGGATGATGGGATCTTCCTTTCTCATCCTAGGTATGATTTGGATTTGCTTGCTCAATTTCACATGATTTATTGTAAGCCTTCACCAAAACCATTTCAATTAGGAGTCAAATTAACAGTTGATTGTGAATTGCCTCTTGTCAATTCCAAACTTTATCGTCAACTTATTGGTAGTTTGATTTATTTGATTCATAGCAGGACTGATATCTCCTTTTTTATTAGTATTATTTTAAGGTTCATGTAAATGCCTCATGAAATTCATTGAAAAGAAGCTAAAATATTTCTTAGATATCTTCAAGGAACTCTCAATTATGGTGTTTTTTATTCTCATAAGGCTTCTATTTCACTTCTTGGTTATACTGATTCAAATTAGGTAGGAGATGCTACTAACATACACTCTACTACAAGATATATATTTCAGCTTGGTTCAGGTCCCATTTCTTGTTCCGAGATATAATCTAGCGTATCACTTCAAAACAAAAAATATTCACCTTGATACCCATTACACTCAGGACCTAGTATGCAAAAGAGATGGAACCTAAAAGGAACTATCTCAATTGTACAAGGAGGATGGTCAAGCTTGTACATTTGTTTGAGGAATCAAGGAGTTGTAAAGGGAAGTGCAAGGCTGCAAAACATGATTCTTTGCATAAAGGAAGCAACTATGAGATGGAAGCACTTGTGGATAGATTGATTGGAAATGCAAGTCAGCCAAATTTGGTCTAGCTAGGGGTGTTCAACAACAAGACCAGGTCAACAAAGAGCTACAACATTTCAACAACATCAATAAAATAAAAATAGATGTGCACTAGTGTGCATAATGGAAGAGGGAAACATGCTTATGTGTATGTTGTTGTGCTACTTATATGATTAGTATAATGCACTCATTAATTATCAATCCGGGATTCGTAATCAACAGAGTTACAAGGCACCAGTAAGAGAGGTAATTATGATGTCACGAGTATAGACTAATCTAGATTATGCATGCTGGAAATAAAGAAAATTGTCAAACTGAAATGCACTTTGGTTGTTCTTCACAGAGAAGCTACCTACTCCATTATGGCACATGCAAGTATGAGATGGAGTCTTTTGATAAATCAACTCTGCTATCTGACCCGGAAAGCTAATTATGCAATCACACTCTGAAAAGGAAATCACAAATCAATCATCAAGGCATAGCATGGATAGTTCAATAGTCAGTAAATTGGTATGATGTGGTTCACAATAATCTATTGTGAACTTCACTAGTTATTTTCCAAATGTATTTGACTATTGCTGCCAACTTCTATGCTTACTAAGAGAAATCAAATTCATAGAAACAAGGCATATGCAAAAACATAGTAATTAAAGATCTTAAGCAATCATGTAATCAAAATCCTAAACTGAATTGTGCTACTAACATCTGAAACTGTCAGAGATGATGAACTAAATTTGAGAAATCAAAGCTACAGATAATCTAACAATTACACTACTGAAATCAAATGCTAATACTAATCTACAAGGATGCTGACCTCTGTTGGGCGGTGGGCCCTTGCTGCTTCAACATGTCAGCGACTGGAGTCTACAATAAGTTGGCCTTCAATATACACATCACTCTTACTCAAATCTCAAAACATGAATTTAAACTATACTAACAACTCAACTCACATTCATTCGTAAATGATCAAGACATGGAAATAAATGATATTCTTCTATTAAACTTCAAACTCGGGATATGTTCTACAATATGCAACGCTGCTTCACATGTTGTGTTATGCTATCTCTCTATCTCTCTCCCACCATCCTTGCCACGACTATTTAAACAGTCTCAATCATGAAACACAAGGAGGTGAGATCTTTAGCAGATCAACAATTGTCAAATTTATCCATTCAGTTACATATTTTAAGCTTCATCCTCGTGACACGAAGTGTATGAGGATGAAGCAATAATCAAACTAGATTAATATAGTCTTGCTAGAACTTTGATGATTTAATAAACATTCAAAAATTATCTTAGGCACAATCTGGAGCTAAACTTGGCATGCTTTGTTTCCTGTATTGGTACCAGATCGTGACCGGTGAGATACGGTAGATATTACCAAATCCGAACAACACGCAATTGGTTGGTACCGGACTAGAACAGTTTGCGGACTTTGTTACCGGACTAGAACAGCCTGCGGACGTTGGTACTGGATCACGACAGTGAATGATCTGGCGCATAAGTACCGGATGGTTGGGATGACATAGAAGTGTCGAACTTGTCCAAAGGTCAAAGGCTACGCGTGGCAATTTTAAACATTAGTACATGAAATATTTAGTCTCCTATCTTAATAAACCACAAAATGCATGAGTTCAAATATACTTTACCTTATGACCTTATAAGTGACTGGAGGTAGTGTTCTTTGTCATTTATCTAAGCTTAGGTAGTCCAAAAAGGTATAAATGAGGAGTATAATATGGTAATGGAGATGTCAATTTAGAGGCTCAACATTCCCCCATGCCAAAATAATTGCATGTCCTCATGCAACTGAAACATACTCAAAATTTTCAAAACATGAGATTCCGTTCTCTTTACTCTTGTGGATCAATGATGTTGACAGTTGAGTCTTCTGCTTTCGGCTCCCTTTTTATTACCCGAATGTATTGTAAGAGTCTTAGTACCTTCTTGAGCTTATTAGAAGTCTCTTCATGGTCATCTTGGAGTTGTTGGTTGGTTGCCTTCAGTTGTTCGTTTTCCTTCTTGATATATCTATCCAGTAGCTGGTATTCATTTACCTCTTTATTTTAGATCCTGATTTTGCTTTTGTAGGTCCTCAATCTTCTTCTTCAATCTTCTTCTTCATCTGTCCTCTTGTTAAGGTCCTCATTGATCCCATTGTTTCCGGCTGGATGTGTTCTCTTTCCTCCACTTCCTCCCTCATCCCACACAAAGTAATAGTAACTTGCTCCTCAGTTAAGCTAGGGATGTCATCTTGGACTGGTAGGTCTAGGGAAGGGGAGGTAAGATATATTGGGTCTTCATGTATAAGAGGACTGATAACTGTTTTTCCTTTCTTTTCCATGCTCCTTGTGGTTATTTTATATGGAAGTGATGGATCAAAAGTGCTAACAAGTTTCCTTTTTCTATTTTCTTTCTGTGGAATGGTTACAAGAGGTTGTTCTATGGATTGTTTATCTTTAGGCTTTGAGCTACTCTTATCTTTCCTCGAGGTTTTTGACTTATGACCCTTATCCTCAAGTGCTACTGCTGAGATCTCCTCTACTAATTCGTATTTACCTTTCGATTCTTGACTGTTAAGAGTCTTATTAACTGAGGAAGAGGGCCCTTCTTGTTTACTAGCTTTATCTTTTTGGCTCCCTGCTCTGGAGGATGATGAAGCTACCTTGTCTTTCTTGCCCTTTTTCTCCTTAGGTTCCTTATATTCATTTAGAGCAGGCTGGGCTTCCTCTACAGGTTCATTTTCTGTGGAAAGGTGTTCAGTGATGAGGGTTTTCCAACTAAACCCTTGATTCCTAATTTCATGTATAACTAGCATTTTGATAAGACCCTGATGATAAATACTAGTCTTCTCAGTTTTAGATAAGGATTTGACACCTCTTACCATCTTGTTCAGACTCATCCATAAAAAGTATGGAAAGTCAATTTCAGGACCTCCTTCAAAGTGCAACAAAAGCCTAAGATGGTATGGGAAGGTTACAACATACCTGCCTTTACAAGTGAGGAATCGTTGAAGACTAGCAAGCATTGGATGATATTCTTCCTTGATATAGTTTCTAGAAATCCCCTTTTTCCAATCAAGGTGATAATGGTCTTCCTTCCGAAATCTTTGGCAAAATTCTTTATTGATTCCTACTCCTTTGAAATACTTGGCTCCTCTGCTAGGTAATCATGTGGCCTCCCTTAAAGTTGCTTCATTGATTGTTAGTTGCATATTTCCTATGTGCACAATATCTCCATCATAACTCTGTATAAATGCATGAGATACCTTCTCATGACATCCTGTGAATTTTTCTAAAAACGACATCCATCCCGCTCTAGCATACTTGTCTCTACATAACTGGAACTCCTCGGTCTCCCTATAAATATGGAAGACCGGTTCATGTCTTCTCACAACCATCCTTATAAACTGTGAGTGAAAATCAGGCTATAGCTTAAGAGTTTTAGTCAACTGTGAGCGTAAGGGTTTGATACTGGATATCGCAGAGAGGAGTAGGTTTTGAACTGGAGAAAGATGGGTAATGGCAAGAAAAAAAAAATAGTGATGGCGCCAATAATTCAGAAGGTATGTTTAAGTGAAGATGTTGCGAAGGAAATTAAGATGAGATAAGGCTCATCTTGATGGCTTTGCCACCCAGATAAGCCATTTCATTTATGCATGTTAGTGTAATGATGGGAGCAAGACGTTTGGTATCAAGGCATCAATTTTGTTTGGGATAGGCGATTGGACCTCTAAGCGGCAAATTTGACGTGACATGAGGTGGATTCGTGATTACTTAAGGATGAAGCCATTCTTGGTTTAAGATCATGGCTCATCATTACTGGTCATGCTCATTTAAATTCATACCCACATCCATACATTGTGATTTTTCCCTCAACATATTTTTAAGTGCTTATGTGGTGAGAAAATTGATGAAGGTTAAGCATATGGGTACGAGGAAAGTAAAAGTTAGGCGCATGGTTTTAACAATAAGGTCATTACATCTAGTATACACTTTCATACCTATTGTAGTTTTATAAGAAAAGGAAAATAAATAATACCATGTTACCTTTTCTTTTACCATTGCATAACCAATACCCATAGTATATGTGATTGCCTTTGTATTTGAAGCTTGCAGATTATCAGAGTTCATCTTTTTAGGTTGCAGTTTTTTGGAGGCTTAGTATTGAAACTTCATGTGTTTTATGAAACTTATTTATTCTGTGCTTGTCTTTGAATTTATTCATTTTTGTCTGGTTCTGCAAGGTTGTAAGGTGGTCATGTTGGTCTCTGAAGATGAGATGTGAGTCTAGAAAAGAGTCCTGAAAGGGGTTCTTTGACCCTCCCCCATGCCAAAGGTGTTGCATATCCTTATGCAAAAATATCTGACACACTGTATCACCATGGAAGAAAATTTATAAGAGAAGAGAAACCAAATCAAATTCCAAAAGTACATTTGTCACCTAGCATATGATCCCATGCCCCATTTGTTGTTTAAAAATGAAATTTCCTTTCTTCTGATGACTTAAGTACAACATTCAACAATGAAAATAGGGAAATTTTGTATTTTTCCATAAGAACAAATCCCACCTAACTTGCTTCAGAGATTTACTATCATTAGATGTTATGGATAAATTTCATAGTATAAGTAGATTAGACTCCCTATTCAGGGTCCCACTCTTAAGAAGTTTCCTTCTTAGGTAATGTAGGATTTAGATGTCAGACCAGTAAAGTTCACTTAAGGTAATTCTCAAATGGACATTTTCTTATAGTATTCATTTTTAGATGACAAAAGTGAATTTTTCAATCAAACAAGTATAAATGAGACATTTATCAACCAGAACCCACTGCCAGCAAGCTTGTTCAGTACTCCAGTGGGGTAGTTGTGATATTTAGTGAGAGACATACCTTCCCCAGGCAGAATGCCTCGTTGCTAACAGACCTGTTCAGTACCCTGATGGGTTTTCCTAGTCATACCACAGACCGGTACCCGCTGCCAACAGACGTGTTCAATATCCCGACAGGTTAGTCTCTTAAACCCTTTTTCTATCAGAGGCTTTGTGTCCATAGTCACCTATTTTGGTTTTTGTTAAAGAGTGATTTTGCATAGGTGACAAGGGAGGCTCGTCTGAAAACCCTTTTATAGGCTGGGATGATATTGGGTTAGAAGGTATACTCTCTTATTTGAATGTCTTTAAATATTTGTTTGAAGGAAAAATAACCTTATGTATACACATTATTTCTTTAGAATGATCCAGATGTATGATTTGTCTGAGTTTGTCCATAAGAGAATGACCTAAAGTTACCTTAGGGTATTGATACATCCTCTTCCATAAAAATTTCCTAGTGTGCCCACGATAGAGGGTGTTCATATACTCATATGCTACTCTTTAGTAAAGATAATCCAATGATAATTGTTGAAGTCTAGTTGGGGTGAAATAGTTACTTGTAGGCTAATATTTTTAATCCCTTTAATCATGCTGAAGTACTGATGTTGTTTGTAATGGAATTTTTTTATGAAGGCAACCTCTAAACTCTAAATTTGGTTAATCATGGTTCCTTACACAACATAGGTAAAATATTATATCTTCTTTGTCAAGCAACAAAACCAAAAGAAATTAAAATACTTCCTTTTAGCCAGCAACATAACCAAAAGAAATTAAAATGCTTCCTTTTAGCCAGCGATAGAACCAAAAGAAATTATTGCTTCATAAGAGATGCCATATGATGTTGGAGTCAGCTCCTTGGTTCCAGCTTAAGTGGTTGTTGCAAATCTTCACACTTCATATTAATTGACATATGATATTGAAATAGACATAGAATTATTTGTCAATTAGGTGATATGTCTTGATAGTACCGTATAAGGACAGACTTTTGGTACCTGATCAACACTGTTGGTACCGGACCAGAACAGAGTATTGTTGATGCTTACAAACTGATATTTTAGCAAGTTCATGAAAGATCAAATAAATTGTAGAAATATAATAACAAAATAAAATGTGACAGTAAAACAAAGGAGGTGAGAATCCACTGTTACCCTCAGCTTATTAACAAAACAAAGTCCACACACCTATGTACAAAAGTTTTTAAAAGTAAATAAATCAATCAATGTGGATCAGTAGGAAGATCTCCTTCCTTACTGATTACCTGCATATCTGAATTTTGTAGCACACGTGTCATAAATTCTTCTTTTGACAAGGGTTTGTTATAAATTCTCAATCGATGCCCATTCACGAGTAGGGGTGTCTGATGTTTGTCAATTGTCTTTATCTTGATTGAACCATTATCATAGATAGTGTCAATCTTGTAAGGTCCCAACCAACGAGTAGTTAACTTGCCTTTGAAGTTATTGAACCTGTTTTCATACAACAAGGCCCAGTCTCTCGGTTGAAATTTTTTCTTTTTGAGATACTTGTCATGCCATTTTGTTATCTGCTCTTGAATAAGGGTGGTTCTTTGAAGTGCTTCCTACCTAATTTCATCCAGTCCATTAAGTTGCAAGAACCTTTGTTGTTGGGCTTCATCTAAGTTCATGCCAACTTGTACAACAGTCCTGAAGGTTTTGATCTGGAATTCTATGGGGAGAAGCACCTGCTTCCCATACACCAACTCGTAAAGTGTATGTCCTCTTGTATTCCTCCAAGTGATTCTATAAGCCCATAAGGCTTCTAGTAATCTGTCAGCCCAATCCTTGTGGTGTAGTTGCACTGTTTTAGTAAGAATGGACTCAAAGACTTTGTTGGTAGATTCTACTTGCCCATTCCCCTGTGGATGATAAGGTGTAGATTTCTTGTGCTTGATTTGGTACTGTTTTGTAACAACTTTGACTAGATTAGATGTAAATTGAGTCCCCTGATCAGTCACAATTTCCCGAGGTACACCGAACCTAGTAAAAATGTCATTAGAAAGGAAATCTACTACTAATTGTTCACTTGTAGCTAGTAAATATTTTGCTTCAACCCACTTAGTCACATAGTCAGTACATACAAGTATGTACTTTTTCTTTTTAGATGCATGATTTATGGGTCCTACAAAGTCTAATGCCCATTTTTTGAAAGGTTCAGTGACTACTTGGTCTTGAAGTGGCATTTGGTCTCGTGCAATAGGCTTACCCATTCGTTGGCATTCATCACAATTGGATACATAAGTTCTGGCATCTTTGAAAATATTAGGCCAATAATAACTAGATTGCAGAACTTTATAAGCAGTCCTCTTGTCGAAAAAGTGGCCTCCAGAAGGACCATCATGGGAGGCTTGCAGAATATCATGGATCTCATCTTCCCTTACACATCTCGTGATTACCAAATCTGGTCATGTTTTATAAAGACAATCATCATGCCACATGTAGTTTGCACTTAGCTTAATTACTTTTTGTTTTTCTCTAGGAGACAATTTCTGAGGCATCTTCCCTATCACAAGATAGTTAGCTACATCTGCATACCAAGGGGTAAATGTAGAAATACGAAACAAATTTTCATCAGGGAAGTTATCATCTACTGGTGCATTATCTCCCAGATGAATCATTCTAGATAAGAAATCATCCACAAGATTATCCTTACCAGGTCTATCAATAATATTGGTATTAAACTCTTGTAATAATAATAGCCATCTTGTAACTCTAGGGTTTGTTACAGGTTTGTTCATTAAGAATTTGATAGTTGAATGATCAGTGTGTACAAAAGCTTGATATCTTGTAATATAGTGTCTAAATTTATTGATAGCATGGACTACAACTAACAATTCTTTTTCTGTGACCGTATAATTAACTTCTGTTGGGGAAAGGTTTTTACTGACAAAGTAAATAGCATAAGGCATTTGATTTTCCCTTTGTCCAAGAACTGCCAGCAGGGTTGTGTCTGAGGCATCGGTACAGATATGAAAAGGAAGGGACCAATTTGGTCCTCTTAATATAGGGGTACTTGACAATTTATGTTTTAGAATTTCAAAAGATACTTGGAATTCATCATTCCAATTAAATCCAGCTTCTTTAGATAATAACTTAAATAAGGGGATAGCTAAGCTTGTAAAATTTGGAATGAATCTTCTATAGTAGCCAGCATGCCCTAAAAAGCTGCGAACTTCCTTTTGTGAGGAAGGACTTTGATTTGTGTGATAATATGAATCTTTGTGGGATCAACTCTCATTCCAGAACTAGAGATGTGATGTCCCAAAACAATACCTCCAGTGAGCATCATCTTTGACTTTTCATTACTTAGGGAAAGATAGTTTCCTTACACCTAATCAAGACTTTTTCTAGATTGGTCAAAGCTTCCTGGAAGTCATCTCCATGGACTGTAAAGTCATCCATGTAGACTTCCACGCAATCATTGGTCAAGTCAGAGAAAATGGCTAGGAAAACCCTTTGGAAGGTGGTTGGGGCATTGCAAAGTCCAAAAGGAAGAACCTTATAAGCATAGGTTCCCCATGGGTAGGTGAAAGTAGTATTTTACTGGTCTTCGGGTGCTATTTGTGTTTGGTTATAACCACTAAACCCATCTAGGAACGAGAAATACTTCTTTCTGGACAAGGTATCCAATACCTGATCGATAAATGGTAAGGGAAAATAATCCCTATGGGTGGCTTTGTTCAACTCCCTAAAGTCTACACATATTCTCCACTTACCGTTTTTCCTGGGAACTATGACAAGTGGAGACACCCATTGACTATCTGAAATGGGGTATATGAGGTCGGCTTGAAGGAGTTTTTGCAATTCCTCTTTTAAAATATCTTTGAGGGTTGGATTCATCCTTCTCTGAGGCTGTCTAACTGGTATGATTTGGTCATTAGTGTAGATATGATGTGTGCATGTGTAAGGGTGAATGCCTTTCATGTCCGCATAATCCCATGCAAAGGCATCAAATTGTCTTTGGAGCATTTCAATTACTTGTGTCTTTTGTTTTGGTTCCAAACTAGAGTTGATATACAAAGGTTTTCCCAGGCTAATCTCAACCAGTTCAGTACTTTCTTCCTTCTCTGAGGAGGCTAGTGATAAAGTATATCATTGGGTGATATCAGGGTGCCAAGTTTGTTGAAATTCAGAACTGAAGATATGTGACAATTCTGCAAAAGACCTAGGATATTCAATGTAGTTTGTATCAACCAAGAATAAACTTAAGACTTGTTCATCTGATTGTTCTTACATTCCTTTTACTTGTTCAAGTGTTAACAAGGGTCTGATGCAATCTTCCTCTCCATAAGGGTTTTCAAGCCAAACAAGTATCTCTTGTGTCGGTTGGGTAGGAGGGAAGAGGACAAGATTTTGGCTATGTGTGCCATTAGATATAGTCATCTCACCCGACCGAAAACTGATAAAGGCATCTACTGTGTCCAACCAAGGGCGGCCAAGAACCATAGGGTGTCCTAGTTTGGAGGATAATTTATAATAGATGACTAGAAAGTCTATTGGATACTCCCAAGAAGCGAGTGTGACTGTGACATCATCTAAACTTCATGCAGGGCTAATGACTGACTTGTCTGCCAGCTCTATCATGGTTTGGGTTGGCATTAACTGGTTGATTTGGAGTTTTTGCATAGTGTAAAAAGGCATTACATTAATTGCTGCACCCAAATCAATGAGTGTGTTTGGTAAGGAAATACCATTAATTTCAACAGTGACTACTGGGTTCCCAGGGTCATTATATTTATATGGAATTTCATAAATAAATTCAGATA
Source organism: Picea engelmannii (assembly GCA_009831015.1). Lineage (NCBI taxonomy): Eukaryota > Viridiplantae > Streptophyta > Pinopsida > Pinales > Pinaceae > Picea > Picea engelmannii. Next base: position 2,162,783 of record ML777581.1, on the reverse strand, counting down.
ATTGTCCTACCACCTGAACAAGGGGAGGTTCCTTCTTCTTCCTTCCTGGTTTCTTAAGTTAAATATCCCTTATGATTTTGGCATATATAGGGATATCCCTAATGGCTTGCAACAAAGGTATTTTTACACATACGTTTCGTAACTCATCCTCTATGTCTTTGTGCAAGGTGGGTCATGTTTCTTCTCTAATAGTCTTTCAGGGTAGGGTGGAAGATTAACTTGTTGAGGTACTCCTAAGGACTGAGAAGTGGTTGAAATATGAGGGGAAGTCTCTCTTTCTACAGGGGTGGTTTGAGTATTTTCTTGTTCAGAATTATTATCATTTTCTTCTTGAATTATTACTCCAGAGTTTGATTGATTTACAACTTTCCTGGATTTGAGTTGAATTTCATAGGTGGGAAAGGTTTGGACTTCTGCATTCTACACAGGGTGGGCGGGTCGGTTATTGGGGTTAGGAATTAGCTGGGTAGGGATTGTTGTTGGTCTAGGAGGGTTGTGGGAAGCTTGGTTTTATGGCTGTTGATTGGCATTTATAGTTGCTTGTTGTTGTTGGTTAGGGTTCAAGGATGTTGTGAATTGTTGTTATATAGGAGGTGGAAGTAACGCTTGTATCTGAGGTGGGTTAAATACAGGTAGTAATTGGGAAATATTTGCAGGATGTTGTGGACATGTCGGGTAAGAGGGATTCCCATACACAGGTCCCCTCCAACCTTGTTTCCACGTTTGAGTTTGAGCTTGATGCGGTGTCCATTGGGGATAGGGCATTGGAGAAGGACCCCATTGTTGTTGTTGATATTGTGTATTAGGGTCATAAAATGCATTGGGGTTTTGTGCTCTCCAAGGCCTCCTAGAAGGGTACGGTTGTCCCTGTGAGACCCCTCCTCCCTTATAAATGGCTTGTAGCTCAAGCAAGGTTGGACACTCAGATGTGGGGTGCTCTAGTGTACACAGGCCACAAACTTCTATGACATTTAATGGGCATTCTTTCTCAGGGTGCTTCTTTCAACATTTAGGACAAAAGATTGCAAAAAAAACATCTTCTTGCTTGCTTCTTTTTCAGTTTTAGGATATCTAATTGGTTACTGACTGTGCTCAAGATTTTTGTTTTAAAGTTTTCCAATAAGTTTCCTAACTCGATTCTGGTGACAGTCCCTGAGTTTTGTCTTAAATTTCTATAAAAAGGATCTCTTAGTCCTTTGCCTGTTTTAGCTTGTCCTCTTGAGTATCTCCTACAATAATCTGCAATTTCTGCAAAGGGTTTTTGGTGGATCTTGTGTTCAATGACAGATGTGTCATATGTCTTGAGGTCTTCATAGGTCCATGCAAACACATCAACAAATTCCCTTAACAATTCAGTATATTCGGCCCTCTGTTATTTGGTCAAACTGCTTGACAACTTGACAAACTTAGGCTCTTCATGTGTATCGATATTGCACTTTGTTGTATCACCATCTCCACTTGAAACCCCACCCTTTACTGCCACATCATTCCCATTGAACAGTCTTCTAAAGGGACCAGTCCCTTCGGAATGTGATTGCTAGGCAGATGAATAATATGGTGATTAGAGATTTTATTTAAAAATACCTCAGGGTGAGGGTGACTTTCGAGATCAGGATCCTGATCAATGTGCAATGCAGAAAATTCGTCAATGGACTGAAGAAATTTTTCGATTTCAAGATCGACTTTGAATACCTTCCAATGCTTGATATTGTCCGGAACATATGGCCTATATCTTATTTCAACCCCATATTTGATCTTAGGCGGCAGAGGGATCTTGAACAGACTAGCCGAGACAGTTAAGGAATCGGCCAGAGTATTTTCCTCTCTAGGAATAAAAGAAATGTTGAAAGTTGAGAAGAAATTATCAATCAGGTCCCACACCTCATTTCTGTAACCCCTGAGCCGAGGATGCTTAGCCCAATAAGCATTCCTGACTTGCTGGATTATCAACTCAACATCTCCGAACGCTGCTACCTCTCATACCCAGAACAAGAGCTTCATATTCTGCCACATTATTGGTAGCTTCAAATTCTAGCTTGCATGACAAGGATATGGTTTCCTGCCAAGGGGACACAAGAACCACTCTAGAGCCAGCGCCAACGCCTTCGCTAAAAGAAGCTCTGTCGAAGAACATTATCCAAACAGAGGTGGTTGGAGGAGGTATCTCGTGACTAAATATGGGTTGCTTTCTGATTTGAAAATGGGCTTCGGGAGTCTCAGTGATCTGCAACAAACTAGACCCCAAATCAATGTCAAGTGCAAAGATGGGGTGATTGGTGGGGTCTGCTTCATCACTAACAATGTAGGCCAGTTGAGCTTCTCTGTACAACCTCCTGTGTTCCCCTCCAAAGACTGTAATGGTGGCATATGTGAGATCCATTTGTAATGTTCCTCCAAGTTTTCTAATCCAAGATCTTGACAACAGCATGTTGAACTTGGGGGGAACATCAGCTACAACAATGTCCATGACCAGACTCTTCATTGGCAGCTGAAATAAAGAGACCACCAATTCCTTGATGACTCCAAGGCATTGCACCCTCCTTGAATCAAAAGAGTACAAATCGTGATAAGCCTTTGTCACTTCTAGTCCCAATTCTTCCATGACTATTTTGGGCATAAGGTTGTGGGAAGCTCTTGAATCCATGAGGCAATTATGCAGCACCTTATCATGTATGTTCAGGGATGTGTAGAAGGGAGGGGATGAATCATCTCTGTCTTCTACCATGGGACCTAGGACGACTGCTGGATTTTCATCTTGAATATTTACTGATTCTGTAGAAGGCTGGGGGGACTCAGATTGTAGCAGCTTGGAGAGGGACCTTTTGAAATCTTCATTTTTAACTAGCTCTGAGAGGGGTACGGGAATTCTAATCTTTTGAATTTCGTGCTCAAAACTAAAGGAGGGAAAAGGCTTAGGAGCTTCCCTTACCTCAGAAACAGGTTCTTTGGCTGTTGGCAACGTATTCTAAGTTTTCTTTTCTTTAGTAGTAATTGTAGAAGGCTTAGCAGGTTTTTCTGCTATGAGGGGCTGATCATGGCTATCAAAATCTCCTTCTTTCTTCTTTGACTTGAGATGATATCTGTTATGAGTGTTGTTGGCCTTTTCCCCTTTTCCCAATTCATTGACTTGACTGTTCATAAGGGATTCTTCATATATAGATTGAGTCAAATAGGGAAAAGGAAAAGTGTCTTCAATATAGTGAATTTCATGATCGAGCTCATCTATCTCCTCTCCTTCCTCATGAGCAACTAGGTTATTTTGGAGAGGGGTTTGAATCCTCTGCTCATCTCTATCTTTTCTCCTTTGTTCCCTTGACAAAGCATGTGGCATATTATTGTTGGGCCTCCTGAAGCCTCTGTTATCAGTATTTTGGGGATTTATGTACATGGGCTTCCCTTCTAACTCCCACCTTTCCATTCTAGCCGAAAGCGACTTCAACACTTTAGTTACCTCGTTCGTATGAAGGGGAAGTAGAGAGGAATTGGATGGGGAGGCTTAAGATCTCTTCCTGGATATGTCTCTATTAGTCTTATTCCTGAGTCGATCGACAACCAATATGTTAGATTCTACTTCCATGGCTGCATCCTGCATGTGAGCCAGAGTAGTGGCTCTCCTTTCCCTCAACAGAAGGCATAAATCAGGATCAAAAGCGCTAGCATAAGTGATCTTAGCAGAGGCTTCTGAGGGCTTTATTTCAGCGGGGATCTTATTGTACATTTTATTGAATCTCTTGGAGAAGTCAGAGATAGACTCTCCTTCCTTTCTCTTCAAAGACCCAAACTCTGTCATGTAATACATGAAGTCCTTTTTGTCTCCCCACTGTCTCAAAAAGGCATTATCCAAAGCCTCAATCCCATCAATAGATCCAGGAGGCAGGTCCCTAAACCACTTTCTAGACTTGCCTTCAAGGCCATGGACGAAAATCCTCATCCATACGTCTACATGCATGATAACATGATCATATGTAAAACTGTAAAAGGCTTCAAGGTGTTCTTCTGCAGCTATGTCCCCTTCGCCTGTAAACTTGGGCAGCTGCTTAAGGTAGCCATCTGCTAGAAGGGCATTGAGAGGCTGAGGTAACACAAGGGGAGCATACCTAGCAGCTATTATAGCCTCCATTCTGGTCATGGGGGGATTTTCTCCTGCCATAGGAATATTAGGTGGAGGAGAACTCAGAGGAGAAGGAGCTCGAATAGGGGATACTGGAAATGAGCTTCCAGGTGGAAGGGGAAACAATGGGGGATTCAGAGAGAAGGCTAAAGGACTTGAGTCAGCAGATGCTTCTCTCTGTGCAGTAGCAACAACAGTAACGAGAGGAGGAGTGGTAAAGCTAGGAGTGGGGAAATCTTTTGTGGTCCTGGGTCTATGCCAAGGTACAACTTCAGGGGAGAGGGGAGTGATAAGGATTTCTCCCTCCAATCCCAGACCAGGAGGGGAAAACTCAGCAGGAACACTCCCGAAATTCAGGAAATGGGAAACTTTCAAAAAAAGGTCTACTAGGAAGCTGAGAAGAAGAAAATGGAGTTCCTACAGAAGGAGATGGCAGATTACCTGGTTCGGCGGTGGAAGTTTCTCCTTCAAAGGCCTTTCCTTTTCTGAAAATCACCTCCAGATCAGCTTCAGGTGTAGTTAGAGGCAGTTGTGGATGGGACCGCGTGTGTCTACCTCTGGAAGCCACAACTAAAACAACAGGTTCGCCACAGTGGAGTCATCACAATGGAGTCGCCAGGTGCATAGTAGCAATCTCGTAAGGCTCTAATGCCTGATGCACCTTCAGAATCATAGGCTCAATATCGTTCAATCCCAGGGAAAATTTTCAACTTCGTCCCGGGCAACGACGCTAGAAATGTTGGCATCAGAAGTCACTCCTGGATTGCAGTAGGAGTAAGCATGAGGCCCATCCGTTTATGTCACGATTTGTTAAAAGGGGGTGATCGAATGGAAGTAAACTTAGAACAACATCGCTCACTCAAAAAACTGGGTTGGAACAACAAGGACATGCGAGGTCTTGATCTAACTTAAGCTAGTAAATTTTCATAGTGGTGAGTGAGTGGAGGGAAAGAAAGGGGAAAAGTCTCAAATGTGAGATCCTCTCAGACCGAAGAAACTTCAAAGTAAACCTCAAACATTACAGAACTAATACAATCAAACATACAACATATAGTTACAACAACACTCGATTGGATCATCCATACCCGGGCTTTCAGATTCAGAGGAACAAGGAAAGGAGGAGGCTGGCCGCCATTAAACAAGAAATCTCAAAATATCATTGTATAACCAGAGAACCAGAGGCTTGTTAAAGATTTACAGTCAGGAGCTTAGCTCTACCATCGATCCTTACAAAAATACAAAAATTGAGTATATATACTCAGAGCAATTCACCCCCTTGGCAATAGGAGGGTAGATGAGACATCAAAGTCTAACTTGGCGTGCGCAGGTTCTTCTGGTCAGTCGAGGACATCAGATCGGCATGGCATTTTTAGGAAAACCTGCACATAGGACGATCTTGGGCAGACTGCCTGCCAGAACCTCCATGCCCTGCATTCATGGCTTAGGCTGAGGTCTCAACCACTTGCTCAATATTCATTAAATGCTCTTTCCATGCAGGGTGGTTGAGATTGAAAACATAAAGGGAGACCCCGTGTCCTTTGAAATCCCGGTAGCCGGAATGCCGAAATGACTTTTTGCGTTTCGGGTTTCGGAGTTTCTCTATGGAGTGGAAGAACGACTCCCTTGTCTCTTGAACTCCCGGTAGCCAAAATGCTGAAATGGATTTTGGACGCTTTTCTCATTTCGGGTTTCGGATTTTCTCGATGCAGTGGAAGAACGACTCCCTTATCTTTTGAAATCCTGGTAGCCGGAATGCCGAAATGACTTTTCGCATTTCGGGTTTCAGAGTTTCTCGATGCAGTGGAAGAATGACTCCCTTGTCTCTTGAACTCCCGGTAGTTGAAATGTCGAAATGGCTTTTGAACACTTTTCTCATTTCGGGTTTCGGAGTTTCTCGATGCAGTGAAAGAATGACTCCCTTATCTCTTGAACTCCCGGTAGCCGGAATGCTGAAATGACTTTTCGCGTTTCGGGTTTCAGAGTTTCTCGATGCAGTGGAAGAACGACTCCCTTGTCTCTTGAACTCCTGGTAGTCGAAATGCCGAAATGGCTTTTGACTTCGTGACTTTGGCCATAAGAGGTGAGCCCATGAGCTAAACCTTGTGCAATTCCACGACTCAAGCTTACCCGACGACCGTTGATTTGCTCTATCTGTGGATCCTCGCCATCGAAAACAAAATGCCCACTCGCTTGATTTTAAGCCCAAAATGGACTTCTTCTGTGCGCTGTGCTCGGCACTCATGACTTGCGAGAATTGGCGCTAACACCATCTTCAGTCAATCCCACTCTCCCATTAGAGAGTGAAACCTAAGTGGTCGATCTGTTTCCACCCGTCGACCCCCATCGGTCAATCCTACTCTCCCTCTCGGTAGTAAACCCGATACTGCCCACATTTTTCTCGTTGATACAAACTCTACCATGTTGGGGGGGTATTCCTCCTTCTCCCGTGGAACCCCCTCCAAGTAATGAGGCCATCCGTTTTGATTGGGGTGTGCTAACTAGACCTCGTCTTCCCTCTCACATTCCTTTCCAGATTACATTGCAAGTTTGTGGTCGAGACATTCCTCAGACGTTGATAGATGAAGGTGCGCCTGCCAGTATTTTGTCCTCTTTTGCTTAGCAAGCTTTGGGTTGTCCTTAGCTTGCGCCAGTTACACAGAATCTATTAGCTTTTAATAGAAGAACCAATCAACCTTTAGGGACCCTTCCTCGGTTTCCTGTAACTTTGGGAGGGAAAACTATCTTTATTGATTTCATGGTAGTCCCAGACCCCTTGGATTTTGCTTTACTCCTTGGGCAAGATTATGTCTATGCCATGAACGCTATTGTGTCCACTCTCTTTTGTGTGATATCTTTCCCGCACAATGGAAGAATGGTGACTATTGCTCAACTTTCCTTCATCGGTCTTGATTGGATTACCTCCCTTAGTGGTTCTTATATGCAGACGGTATCGCCCCTGCCACATGTTAATTATGTGGCTTTGTCTCCCATGGCTTCAGCTTATGATGATTTAGATCTAGTAGTTGACATGGTGATCTCTTCGATCGGGATTTTAGAGCTTGATCTCTTTACCCCTATCGCGACCCTCGACATGTGTTCCTTCGAGAGTGTGTTTCTTCCATCCAGTGAAGATCTCTTGGAAGCCATGACCGAGTTTTGTCCTTTGACATGGTGTCCTTCCGGAGCATTGTCCTCTTGGAAGCCATGATCAAGAAGAGGATGAGCATGCTTTTCTGATTTCAAGCTCATTAAAAAATGAAACCAGCTTTGAGCATGGTTTTTTGATTTCAAGCTCGTTAAAAAATGAAACCAATTATGAGGATAGTTTTTTGCGTCTCTGTGGCAACCTTGTTAAAAAATGAAACATAGGTTATGAGCATAGTTCTTCTCCTATGTCAAGCTCGATAAAAAATGAAATAGTTTCCCCCCTCTCTTTCTGAGTCAAGTCCTTCATCTAGAATTTGAAGTTTCATTTCATCCACCTGTGCCGTTGGACGAAATAAAGCTTGGGGGGCAGTACTTTCAGCCTCTGGACTTCATGCTGAAGTAGAGTTGTTAGTTTCTTAAGCTGAGGGCTAAGTACCGACCATGCGTTGGGAAGTCACAAGCATAGTATTTACTTTGGTTCAAGCTTGTGTAAAAATGAAACCACCTACCTCAAGCATAGTTTCCTCTGGTTCAGGCTTGTGTAAAAATGAAACCAGGTCCAAGCATAGTTTTGTTTAGTTTTTAAGCTTGTGAAAAAATAAAATCTATCCCAAGCATAGTTTTGTTTTGTTTTAAAGCTTGCGTAAAAAATGAAAACAATCCCGAGCTTAGTCTTTGTTCTTTCTCGTGCTCGTAAATACATGAGAATAAGTTACCAAGCTTAGTATTTGTTCTTTCTCATGCTCCTAAATCAATGAGAATGTAACCGAATAAACTTTTATCACTTTTTCGAACTCGTAAAGGTTATACGAAAAAGAAACCCCCTGGAGTTCCCTTTAAGCTCTTTTCAGACTCTCTAAACATGAAAAGATTGTCGAGCGATCTTGTTCTTTTCACGCTCGTTAAAGTATTAGAAAGCACGTCTGTTGAGTGATAGTTTATCTCTTTTTCGGTCTCATTAGACTAACTTACGAAAAAGGAACCGAGAGAGTTCTCTTTGAGTGTTTTTTAGACTCTCTAAACATGGAAAACCCCTGAGTTTTCTATCTTTGGACTCGTTAAAAAAACGTCGAAAGATCCACATGGGACCGAACCACTCCTTCCAAGGGTTCGTTAAACATACTCCGAGGGACCCGTCCAAAGGATGAGCTTACATCAACAAGCATATGTTATCCTCCTCAAGCTTGCGTAAAAATAAAGAGGTGCTCGCCAAACATGGTGGGGGAAAAATTGGAAAAGAAATGTGTCTAAACCTGTATTCCATGGAAGAGTCACCTTTGAACATGACACCCTTTCACTCGGTTTGTGTTTAGGTTGGAAAATCCACTTGTCTCTTGATCATACTCCTTTATAAGATTACAAATTGGTCGGTGATCCCTGTTGTTGAGTTAATGTTTCCAAGATAGTTTTCGTGTCGTCAATATGTTCAAAGATAAGTTCAAACCTGAAAGCCTTCTATTGCGTCGACCACTTCTGCAGTCCTTAAGCCTTCTATTGCGTCAACCATCCCTGAGTTAGTCCTGAATCACTTGTTACTCTGATCTACATCAAATCTTTTTACCTGTTTCGTGTCATTGATGGAGGATACATTAAGGCCTTCCTGTGATGAGTCTTTTCCTATCGACTTCAACTCGTTATCTAGGAATTAGATTTAGAAACCAATTGGTACCTTGGAACTTGCATGCCTCAATGACATGTTTCCTCACTTTCGACAATGGGTTTTTATTATTGACCCTTAATCATGAGATTCCGTTGAGTGTTCGACTTTAGCTCATTAATTCGCATTCGTTGGATTGTACTAGAGTACCTTGGGAGTCATTGACATTAATGGTGATTTCCCTCGCACTTGTTAACGGTTCTCATCATTGACCGGTAATCAAGTGGTTTCTACCATGTTCGACTTCAGCACATGTATTCACATGGTTAGATTCGTACTATAGAGTGGTGGAGATGAAGACCCTAGATCTTTTATGATAGATTCAGGTTGCGTTGGAGTATATTCAGTTTGTACTGTTGCATAGATCCACATTGTATGTCTTGTGGCTATGTTCAAATTTGAGTCTTTAACACATAGATCCACAACGTATTTTTGGTGGCTATGTTCATATTTGAGTCATATTGGCATGGATCTACAGTGTATGTTTGGTGGCCACGACCTGTCTTATTTGACATAGATCTTCGCACATCAACATTTATGCTTTGAGTCATTTGTATTCTGAGTATGGGAATGCCTACCTCAATGATGATATATTATTGCACTGTGTTTCCTTGTTTGTTGACAGGTTTCCGACTGACGTGTTCCTTGTTCCCTACACACACTCGACAAAGAATTTCAGCTATCACTCTGTTCTAACTTCATACTTTGGGGGGCTCTCTATTACACATTATTTTCATCACCCTCATGATCGTTAATGATGTAAACCTATATGTTGCCTTCAGAGAGGTCAGTGGCCTGAATTCCTGAAGAAAGAAAGGAGAAGAACTTTCCTTGAGAGAAGAAGTTGTGTTTTCCTCTGTAAAAACCCTATTTTGGAGGATTTTCGTGGGTTGCACCATAGCTGGGATGCGGAAATTCCTGATTTCCGCAGGTTGAACTATAGCTAGGGCGCGAAATTTTTGTAGGCTGCACTATAGCCAGGTCGCGGTGGCCTTCATACATGGGAAAAATGAGCATTTTCTCGATGCTTCTAGAAGGAGAAGCTTCTATGGTGAGGTGGCCTCCGAATGGTTTGGATCTTACTCGCTTTCATGATTTAGTGGGATCATCCTAACCTCCTCACCTTATTCTCTTCAACTTATAAAAGGAGAGGAGCTCTCATGGAGAAAGTTAGTTGGATTTGGTTTGGAATTATTAGCTTGGTTAGAGTGGCTTTGAGCTTTGCTTTTGTCAAGATAGATATCAGATCCATGGTCTCAGAATCCTTGGAGCAAGAATTGTGTGGGAAGCAATTTACTGTTGGAAGGAACCTTATGACATCAAGGCATCTGGTTGTAATCTCTCTTCCTATTATTTAATATAATACAATGGCATGTTTCTTTCCCATAGAATTATCTTTGTTTTATTGCATAATTCCTTGATCATATGCATAGGTTGTCATTGAATATACTATCTATGGTTTCACTTTGGTTGGTTTGTGTCTCACTGCAGGATCAGTGTCACAAGAGCACCAGAGCGAAACGGGAACAACAAAGACATAAGGAAGCGACATTTAAAGGTATGTCTATTGTCTTTTGTTTAGTAATAAATTTGATGATTAAAGCCTAGGGAAAGCGCCATGTCCTGTTGTGTTTTGTTCTAGATCTAGGTAGATCTAGGGGGATTAGTCTATGTCTGCATTCACCGATTTACCCGATAACAGGGTTGTTTCGATTAGTTTGCGTCCACAAATTTTTGAAGAAATGTAGAGAGGTTTTCCTTCATGCCATCCAATGCACTGAGCTTAGCGTAGCAAGTTGGTCATTAACTGTAGCAAAGTTTTTGTCGGTATCAACTTGAGATTTCATGAGTTTGGTGTCCAAGGATTCACATAATTGTTCCATGTTCACAACGTGGTGGTCGAGTTCTTGGGTTCATGTGGCCATCTGGAGGGGGTCCACAAGAAAAAAGGGAATGGGAGGGGCGCTAAGGAGATTGGTTAGTGGGTCCACACAACATGACTTGCTATAGAGTGGTAGGAATGTGATCAATGTGAATTATTGGAGATGTTGAGATAAGCAACTAATAATGGGGCAAGTGGGTCCACATAAAAAAAGGCTTATGGAAGAGGGGTACCATTATGATCAACCCAACGACGAGAGTATATTGAGATAGATGAAAAATAAGGGTGCCGGTGAGTCCAGTTTATACTTTTTTTTAAACTTCTATGGAGTTATACTCTAAACTGAGAAACACTATGCTGACAGAATGCTCAAATTATTAATATTGAAGATGATGTAGGAATTTCCCAAACTAGAAGTACGAAGCAGGGTTTCTAGTGAACCAAATTTCAATAGGGCCCCTTGTTTCAAAAATTTTCTGAATTGACAACAAAGATTAGGGTTGCAAGGATCCTAAGGACAAAGGAGTGCCTTGTGATATGGCTCTCTAGTATACTTACGGGGTCCAACGGTAGTACTTGTCCCAATATCCTAGGGCTCTAACTAAGGAGGTTCAACCATGCCCTTAGCTATAGTACCTGATTACTCAGGTATGTGAGAGTAGTCTTCCCGAGTGTTGTTCTCAGTGCCATTATAGTATTTAGGTGATCAAGTGACTGATCTAAGGTTGGTTTTAGGACACCTATAGGAATTTTGATATACTCTAGGGTATGTGGAAGTGAAATTCATATACATGTGATTTATGATGCAATACTACTTGAAGGGGTACCAACAAGGGTTTCCAACCAGGTGAAACCTCTTGAAGTTTCAGCGTGTATGCTTCTCCGACCACAAGTTTACCTGCTTAATGATATATCTTTGTGTTATTTATAGATGTCAAAACACATCTATATCTTGAAAAAAATTGTTCTAAAAATGGTGCTAGGAAAGTGCTCTGATACCATTTGTCATGTACCAAATAGAAATATTCAGAGCATAAATCACAATTATTACTCAGATATATAGCAGAAAGAATTATGAACAATGGAAAATGTGAGAAAAATATGATACCTTATTGATAAGGAAGCAATGTTCATTTGCCTCTTCAAGGGGGAAACCTCCGTCAGAGCAAAGCTCGGATTACAAATGATTTCCAAGACACCTTTTACAAATGCTTGTATATCTTTACACTATACTTTTTATCCCCTAAGAACATTCTAGAGAAGGAACTTTCTAGTAGGGGAACCTTCTAGTAATCCTTCTTGTAATGATTGTGCTCATACTACTACATATGCCTTGTTTACTAATCATGGCCTCCATGCATATCAATACACAATAATCTATCTACTCAGGGAGTTAAGAAGGTTAGGACCCTAACACTTTGTCTTGTTGGAAGTGAGATTGGATGTGTTTTGCTTACAATCTACTTGCATATTTTTTGGGATAATTTATTGAATTTGTTGTATCTTATAGTCAAGAGTGAATTGAACACTTGCTCATTGTCTTTATTTTTAAAGGGTGATTGGTGTACAATGTGGTGTTTTTCAATCTCCTGGGCTAAGATGTCATTGACCTCTATTGAGGGCTCTTAGTTATGTAGGATTCCTCTTTTAAGTATATTATAAGCTCATGCATTTTCTACTATTGTGTGGCTATATAAAGAACTAAGTGAAGGTGCACCAACTCTTGGACATTCTGAGAGTTGTAGAGAGGCTCGAGCTCTTTCAAGTGAACCTATCGGAAGATGGCAATTTCTAATGCCACCATTGTTTTGCTTCACAACTGATGCATTAGATTGATTCCATGACTATGTATCTCTCATTCATCTTCCTTTCACCTCTCCATGACCCAATATTGTAGTTCTCCTCTTTTGTTTTTGTAGATTTTGTCCATTTCTTGTATGAAAATGAAGGACGATTCATCAAAAGAGGAGGGGGGAACTATTTATTATTCATAAAAGTAATATGATGATACATGCAAGTATAGGTAGATACCATGGAAAAACAAAGATGGTGATGTATTATGATATTGTCAAATTCATTTAAAATATTGCAAAGGAGATGGACGATTTAAAGAATAATCTTCCGTCTTCAATTTACATTTTGACTTCATTACAACCGATGGGAGTAACATGATACTAGCAACACTATACTTGACACATACAAATAATTGATATAAGTTCATAAATCTACCCAATGAGAAAACAACATTTGTTTATACACACGTGACTTTCTATCTAGGCGAAAGATTACTTATATCCCACATAACAAACAACTACATTAACAATTACATTGTTTAGTCCAATCGTTAAGATATGTGTTTTTCTTTTAAATAAATGGTTAGTTATCTATTTATACACACCATTCGTGAAAATATTTACATGCTTTTCAAGAACAAATTCTTCTAAGAAGCCCTAAGACTAAATCCTCTATGGTATTCTATCAAGTCTATTCACTTGAATAATGTCATAATAAAAATTTGAAAAAGGTTGAGTATGTCCTAGCAAAATAAAATAAAATAGTGTTAGGTATTGTTAGGCCACTGGGAACAAAACAAAACAAGAGTAGATATAGCTTGGACTTTGGAGACTAAATCCTATGCTATATGACTATAGAAGTAAAAAAGATAATCTAAAGCCTATGAGATAGAGGGAAACCAGTTTGATGCTTGGCCACTAAATCCTTTGTTATCATGACAATAAAAGTAAAATAAATAAATTGAAGCCTTAAAGATAGAGGGAAACTAGAGAATATTATTTGTGCTACTCATCATTGTCATCAAGGGATATGGGCTGCTAGGGGTCCTCTCCAACGTGGTTTTTTTTTCTCTTCCTCATCCCTTGTTTTTTCACAATCCTATAGAGCACACTCTGGACCTTGGATTCCTTTGAGGAAGAAGTAATATTTGTCATTGACTTGTTGCAACTCTTCCAAACTACTACTTAGGAGTGGTTGTTCTTCTTTGAAGTTGAATGCATGTGACAAGTTATCACTTCTTTTGTATTCTAGTGTAGGTCTAAGGTAAAAGAGCACTTGGTTTTTTTTCTTTGTGAAAAGTTTGTATCTAGGACGATGTGAGCAAATTCCTTGTCTATTTGTTTTATATTTGTGGCAACTTTCCACCCATTCACCTTTTCTACCAATTTGTCCATATTTTGAATTTTGGTGGCCTTGTGTCACCCATTAAAGCCCCTTGTTATATGGTTACTTATATTTCACTCATTATTTCCTCTACCACAGTCCAATTTGTTTTCACACTACGGTGTGTCTTTGCACCTTCAAGGGAAATCACATGTCTTTGCACCTTGACCAAACAATAGTCAAAACGATCAAAGTCCTCCATCTCTCAACACATCTTAACCTTCCATCTATTAATGCATTTGAACCTTCATTCACCTATTTGCAATCAAACATCCATGGTCAATTAGCTCACCTTTCAGATTGGTTGCCATGCATGCAATTATTTCTTCCCTTGGCTCACTACGTGGATTGATTATCAATATGCAATCCCTGCATCCCTTTTTAATATTGCATACGGTGAGTGACCTCTTAAAGTTTGAGAAGGTGGCTCAATCCCTAGTTCCCTTCTTCCATTTTTGATCTTGCATAGGGAAAGAATCCTCTTAAAGTTCGAGAGGAACGTTGATGTAGGTATACCCTCTTGCATTGCATATTGAGTGGGTTAATAAACTCTACCATTTATCGAATTCTTGCATTCTTTCAACACCATATTATTTTTTGAACTCTTTTCCATATAGATGATTAATTGGTAGATATTTGAGATCCATAATGACTCAATCATACTCATCATCGGTACGCTCTTCACATGGAAACAATTATGCCCCTTAGAATGTCTCATTGTTAACATGCTTTGAATATTCTTGGAAATATTATTTTCAATAATTTCCTTTTAGTTTAATTTAGTTTTCTAACAAGTAGATATGCGTATTATTTGCCTTAGTCGATATTGGGAAAGAGCGATTACTACAGTAGGTACCAAACTCTTCCATGGATTTGGGCAAATTCAATTCGTGTCCAATCCTTGTTGTAGTTAATATCTACAATTTGATAGATCTACAAATGAAAATTGCAAGGCAATGCAAGTACAATCCACGATACAAAGTTCAATCAAATGCATGGATTGTTATTCACGTCCCTTCAAAAGGGGGGGCAATATGGGAAAGTCTTCGGTCTAAATAATTGTTTATCAATTGATCAACCTTTTTATATATTAGAAAATATCATAATTGCAAAAGTTGTCTACTTACCATAAGATATAATATAAATGAATGAAATAAAAATTCACAATATCATTATTAAACATTGTGCTTGCTGCGTAAATGCAAGATTCAAAACTCGGGAACAAAACTCTTTTCTACTACCTTTACTTTGATATTTTAGCAATCTAAAATCTAAGCAACGGCAAAATATGGAATTGTTGGTTTTTACTATTAAATAATGATATTGTAATTTATTTTATTTTTCTTAATAATATTACAAATAATGTAGATATTCATACATAAAAGATTCTATCATCCACAACTTTAAAACACTTTATTTGTAACATTGCTAAATTTAGTATTTACATGGAATTCGATACAAAATCACATCTCCTTTCAAAATAAGCTATTTCTTTGCACGAAGGTACATTGTTTGAGCAATAATTTAGGGAAAATGTTTGTTTGTTTTTCTTTTCTTGTGAATATGTCAATTCTTTTTTTGATTGACTCTCTAGCCTATTTACTCTAAGTAGATGCCTATTTAGTTTAGAACAAATCTGTTGAATGACATTGTCCAAAAAAGATACTTTTGTACCAGATTCTTGAGGTCCCATAACAGATCTAGTTTGATGATGGAATATTGTAATATGTTGCAGTATGTTAGATTGAATACATTTTGATAAAATGTCTAAGATCCAAAAGGTTAGCTAATGTATATTTTTTTTTTGAAATGTTAAATATAAATATTTTTTTCTTGGGATTTCAAACAAAGTAACCCCCCCAAGCCCCCMAAAAACCACAACATTGCCAAATTTTAGCAATTAACCCTCCCTAAACTTGTTACGAGTAATGTATCCACCATTTGCAACCTTACTACGGGTATTGTTTTCCATGTTCACGAGGATAATATGTCTCCATGATTTGGGCTTGTATGATTCAACTTTCACACCATTTGATTTTTTTGCAAATGATATTGTTAACTTTATGTCGTGGTTGACTTGGCTTGGTTAGAGTTGAAGAGGCTTGTCTCTTCTAGTAAAGTTACATAGATGATTAATTTTAAATGAACATAATTTATAGATCCTTTTATTTTAATTTATTATAACTACAACTTTATGTCGTGGTTGACTTGGCTTGGTTAGAGTTGAAGAGGCTTGTCTCTTCTAGTAAAGTTACATAGATGATTAATTTTAAATGAACATAATTTATAGATCCTTTTATTTTAATTTATTATAACTACATTTAATTATATTTTATAAATTGATTTAAATTATAATATTCAAAGTTATAGAAATGGTAGGAGGAGATGGCTTTGCACTTATAAATTTTTGCTATGGATTTTCTTCTAATTTGAAGATGGTGTGTATACACAAATATCAAAGCGGGCTGCTGAAAATCATCACTAATACAATCACTCGTAAAATATGCTTTAAAAACTTGCAATTTATTGCATAATGTAGTAAAGATAAGGGTAAATAATCAGTGTAAATGCATATAATTTCTTCGTGCCCAAACCTCAATGGCTTCAAACTTTATCTTGAAAGCTTCCAAACGCTATCCTCTTTCACTTGCCTCTGGGGAAAGTTTGAGTTTAGATGGAAGAAGAATTGTGTACAATAATTGTTCCTACTTGATTTTAAGGTTACCTTCTAAATATTCATATTTTTTTGGCTTGACTTCTACACATATATTTTCCTGCTAAATATTCATATTTTTTGGCTTGAATTCTACACATAGTTCTCCAATAGTTTAATGATATTTCTACTTGTACTCATTATCTTTTCCTTGTATATGTATTTTTTTATCTTAAACTTTTGTTCATCGTTTCTATTGACATACCTTTGCACCTTTAGGGGCAATTGCTAGTTCAAAGCCCTAACAGGGCTGACACTAGCAAAATATCCAAAGATCAATCATAATATTACTAACAATGTGAAACCTTTATCATAATATTGTATAAGACCTTTAAACATAAAAAAAATGGTTAAAAACATTAAATACATTGACTTCCCAACACATACAATATGCCAATTATTTGAAATATAATCACAATATTGAGTTCCTCAAAGGTCGATGCATGCCTTTTAGTTGTTTCGACTCCAAGATTCTATGCCATATGTTGTTTTGACTCCAAGACTTCACTTGGGAAACAAAACCCACTAAATCCACAAACCAAGTAAAGGTTGACAATAGGAAAGTAGAGGGAGAATGTTGGGAAATGTTGTTCTCATACATGGGCCCAAATAAGCCATTTTCAACAAGCAATTGGAAATTAATATACTTCATTCTTAGGGCACTCGCTATTTTGGAATATAAAACTCTCCACCCACCCCCTTAATAGCTTATTGCATGAACAAGAAAATAGTTAAAATCCCAAATGGTTCTCTTCGTACTCTTGTAAACCTAGTGATGATTGAACAAACCCACAAAATTGCAAGAAGACATAAAAGGAAAGATGTCAAAACACAAGCTTGTCCTTCCCATGCAAGAAACATGTATTGTCTCATAAAGGTTAGTTGAAGCTAGTATTTGGACAATAATGAAAGTCCCATCAATGTCTTTGCCAAGTTGTTTCCCAAATGCTATCATAGGAAGARCAAAAACAAAAACAATGTAAGCGATGAATCCAGAGATCTAGTGCTACTTGTAGCATGGTGACTTTCCTCTAATATCATTTATTATTTCATTAGTGTTCTCCATTATTAGATTTGAATGGAAACTTTCTCGCAACTTTCACTCAAAAGAGCAGTGAATCTAGATAGCCATTGGCCTTATAAGTTGTACCACTAACTTTGCACCCAATTTACTTCAAGGTACCCTTTGTGCATGCTTCCTTGTACACTACTTCAACTTTCGACGAAGAGCACACATTTAGTTTCATGAAGTACACTCAAAACAATGAGGAAATGCAAAAATGTGATTGGCAAAGGCGTAAGTTTAATTTTGGTAAGACTCTAGATATTTATGTCTCTGCCAAGTTGTTTCCCAAATGCTATCACAAGAAGAGCATATGTGAAGAAAATTAAGCAATGAATCCACTAATCTAGTACCACGTGTAGCATGGTGTCCTTCATTTGATATCATTTATTATTCCAATTGTGTTCTCCATTGTTATATTTGAATGTCAACTTTCACTCAAAAGCATAGTGAATATAGATACCCATTGGCCTTGTAAGTTGTACCCAATTTACTTCGAGGTATGCTCTCTGCATGCTTCCCTACACTACTTCAACTTTCAACTAAGAGTGCATATTTAATTTCATGATGCACGGTAAAAGCAATAAAGAAATGCAAAATTGTGATTAGTGATTCCCTACACTACTTCAACTTTCAACTAAGAGTGCATATTTAATTTCATGATGCACGGTAAAAGCAATAAAGAAATGCAAAATTGTGATTAGCGAAAGAGTAAGTTTAATTTTAGTAAGAGTCTAAATATATTTGAGGTCTTTAGTAAAAGTCTAAATATATTCGAGGTCTTGATAGGACATTGCAGGTTTTTAGTAAGAGTCTAAATATATTCGAGATCTTGATAAGACATTGCCTATTACAACATTGTGAATTTTTTTTGGGTCTTCAATAATACATTTATGAAATTAAATTGAAAAAAATTGACCATAATGATTTAAAATTTTTAAATATATTCCAAATTTAAAATTGTAAAAATTCTAACTATACCAGAAATAAACACCCAAATATAAAACATTTAATACTTTATATATTAAGTTTTACTTTATTAAATCTAAAATCACTAGAAAAAATATTTAATACTCTATACACTATATTTTACACTATTTGATCCCAAAGTGTAAAATGCAACAAAACACAAAGACATTAAATATCAAATATCAATATACAAAGCATTATATAATTTATTGATGGAATGATTATTAATCACTTTATAACGAAACGAGTGCACAACTTTATCATGATCAAATGTTTATTAGTTTACGTTGACACAAAGAACGATGTATTTAGCCAAGCGCGCCGTCGAACCATTAAGCGAGTACAGCGCTCAGAGAAAAAGGAGAACCAGAGAATCATCATACCCAAGAATCCATGCTTGGAGTGGAAGGGGAGGAGGAGTAGGCCTTAGAAGGCAGACCCGCCAGCTCAAAGAAAATCCCGCTGCCCAAGCCCTCAATCAGCATGAGATGGAGATCTCTAATGGGTGTGACGTGGGAGAGAACGGGGAATTTGTGTTTTAGGCGGAATTGTGATCAATGTCAACCTCCACCGACCTGCAACGCAACCACCGACCTGCAACGCAATCGTATTTTTGCATGGCCGCTTCCAGATTCTTTCATGTAGGAAAGAAATACATCAGAAGAATTACAGAAATTGCATTTCAAAGTAAACTGGAAGAGTTTTAACCATTAGCATTTCACAGGAAACCCTAGGGCTTTAGCAATTGGCATTTAAAGGGAATTCCCAAGGGTTTAAAACCATTGACATTTGAATGATAGAGATATTTCGGGTAAAGCTGGTCTGTTTTTTTATATTTTTGGCAGTGGTTTGTTTTTTATTTTTTTGGTAGTTGCTTGTTTAATGGTTTGGCCTGGTTATTATTTTTACAGGAACTCTTCTCCGCAACAGGTGAAGGCAAAGAAGAGGGTTCACCGTTGAGGAAGAAGATGAAATAAGGAAGGTTCATGCAGGTCTCACGGATCGACTTCATTCTTTGCTTGAATCAGGTCGGTATACATTCGTCATCTTCTTTATACATTTTGTCATTTTCTCTTTTTCGAAAATACAAAAATGAAAAAAATTAAGTAAAATCCAATAAGGATAATGTGGTAAATATTTAGAAATCTGAAATCATCTACTGGTTAGTATTAATACCAGTATTAGTATTAATATTAAGAACTAAGTTCTGTTGTCATTAATACAGAAAAATAAAATAAAACTTCTAGGTAATCCTGTATGGTAATGTGGTTAATATTTCGAAATCTGATATCATCTGGTGGTTAATATTAAGAACTAGATGACGTTGGCCAACCATGGTACGGTAAGGCTTTTAATCGTAATTTTATCTTTGAATTAGCAGTGTCGTGCAGCCGTTCGCGCTGGTACCTTGTAGTTATTTGTTTCTAGTTTCGTTCTTTGTTTCACATCATGTTTTAACCATTAATTTTTAGGCTTCAATGATTGAATTTAATTAGTAGACTGAATTTAGTTAGGTAGTAGATTGAATTTAGGGGCTTCAAAGATGTTTCGGCAGAACAACACTGCATCGGTTTTGTTCTTTCTTTTATATTAGTGTGTAAGGCTTCACCCGTTTTGGGCAGAACAACATTGCGATGCAGACTGCGCTAACGCTAGCGGTAAATTAGCAGTTCGGGAGAGTCACGGATATAAGGAGACCTGCACGAATAATATAACACTCTAAGAAGGGTTGAAGGGTTGCACGCCAGTTCAACCATAAGTGGTTTGCCTTATTTCTATAGTTTATGAATGATTTGTTTTCGTTAATTCGTTAAATTAGCTTGGCTGATTTATAATTTGGGTTCTATGTTTAAACTTGGGTCATTAACATAGTTACATCATGTTTCAACCATTAAATTTTGGGGCACATCATGTTTTTTTGGGGCACATCATGTTTCAAGCATTAAAATTTTGGGGCTTCAATAATTGAATTTAATTAGTAGATCGAATTTAGTTAGGTATGATTTGTTTTTGTTAATTCGTTAAATTAGCTTGGCTGATTTATAATTTGGGTTCTATGTTTAAACTTGGGTCATTAACATAGTGACATCATGTTTTAAATTTTGCAGCTTCAATGATTGAATTTAATTAGTAGATTGAATTTAGTTAAATTAGCTTGGCTGATTTATGATTTGGGTTCGATGTTTAAACTCGGGTCATTAACATAGTCACATCATGTTTTAAATTTTGCAGCTTCAATGATTGAATTTAATTAGTAGATTGAATTTAGTTAGGTAGTAGATTGGATTTAGGGGCCTCAATGATTTTCCACAGGTTTTACATGGAGAATAGTTTTAGTCACATCATGTTTCAACCATTAAATTTTGGGCTTCAATGATTGAATTTAATTAGTAGATTGAATTTAGTTAGGTAGTAGATTGGATTTAGGGGCCTCAATGATTTTCCACAGGTTTTACATGGATAATAGTTTTAAATTCATTATTGTGTCTTTAATAGAATCAAATGAAAACATAAATTGTGGAAAAAGTTGTTAAGTTTGTGGCACTGGATCTTAAATTGCCTCTTTATCAGCAAGTTGGCCAAACATGCCCACAGGGTATACTGTGGAATCTTCTATTAAAAACATAAACTGCTGAAAAGGTTGTAAAGGTCATGTTTCTAAATCATCCGTTTGCTAATCGGTTGGCCAGGTCGACCCATAGGGTCCATTTACTTTGAGATATATTAGATTGAATTTAGGGCCCTGGTCTACTAGATGGATCTTGTCCTCTAAATCTGCAAGCCTATGTTGCACCGGTGCAGGAACGGATACAATTTCAGCCAATCAATAAAGCCCATGTAGTTAAAGCCTTAAAAATAATTAGTGTCTACATTAGTTAGCCATTAATAATGTAGAACCAAAAAACACCATGAAAACACTGTTTGTGTTCACTCCCTGTTCACACATTTTAGCACCTATCATCGACTTTTGCATTTAATATTCTCATAGGTAAGGGTGAGATATTCCTCATGGCTTATGAAGAGCCTCAACCACAGTTGGCTCATGAAGAGCGAACATGTCACTAATGGGATTTGAACCTGGGTGGGAAGGATAACAATTTTCCCTCTCAACCACCCGAGCTATTTCAATTGACAAAATGCCATCAATCTTACTATCTTACTGTTCATATTTAAGATGAAAATTATATATTAAAATTGAGTGAGGATAAAACTACCATTTATAAATAGATATAGTGAAAGTTAAAAGATTAGGAGTGAAGGCCCTTAAAATGATATTGAGGTGTTCCAGTCTGATAAGGAGAGGAGTTGTGCTAGAAGATATAGGAGACATTGGGTTGCTCCCTTCTTCTATGTTGTTGGTTCCATCTGTTGATTTTTTAATAAGCTAGGCTTAAGCATGAAGTTCATTCCATCTTTAGCATTTTACTTAAACCATAGACAATTTGTTGCAACAACCAAGATCACAAGAAGAAACACCATGCACAAGTACACAAGAAGTATCCTGGGAAACCCTTCTCAACAAGGGGAGAAAACCTGACCAATCCTTTGCTATATTCTTCAAGAGAAAGACCTTCACCACCTTAAACAACTAGCACACAAAAGGGTGCTTCACAAACCCTAGAAGACTAGCGCCCAAGAGAGGTGCGCACTTTTCCCAAGAAGAAGTGTTTGCTGAAATTTCCAAACTTACACTTGTGTTATGATTCCTCAATGGGGAATTTACCTTTATTTATATTAGACTAGACCTGTCAACAATAGTGTCTATTGGCACAACATGGCTGACCTCAATAACTTATAATATAATTAATAATTACCATATTAATTATCTTTTACATTAATTGTCTTTTACTTTATGGTGGGGCCGACCTCTACCCTTTACATCACAAATAGGGTTACAGGTAAGTCTGACTCTTGAACAATATAGCAAGGGATCTCATACACCCACTAGTGTTTAGCCACTAGGGGCACATCCATCTGTGCTTAGCCACAGGGATGTTCACATCTCTATCTCACTGCGTCTCATAGGAGAACCACACTCACTAGTGCTCAGCCACTAGGATCACATTCACCTGTGCTCTTCCACAGGCACGTCCAACTCAACAGATCTTCTTTCCCACTGCACTACATAGGAGAATCATCTGGAGTACATCTTCTCAACTCTCTACTCAGAGGAGGCTAATACATCGTTTCATCTCTGTCTCAGAACGATGCACCCAACTCATGGGCTTTTCCACACGTTCACCTGTGCTCAGCCACAGGCACGTCCAACTCAACAGATCTTCTTTCTCACTGCGTTACACATGAGAATCATCTGGAGTATCATCTCAACTCTCTGCACAGAGGAGGCCAGTATAACGTTCCAGTTCTGTCTCAGATAGGAACCACACACCCATCTCATGGGCACACCCAGCTCATGGGCTTTCTCTCAGGCCGACTAGTTCAGTCTGTGTCCTGGAAGATGTCTCACGCAACTGTAATCATCAACACAATCTTCGTTCATATCCATGTTATTTTCTTTTGTAATTGGCTGATATGCAAATTGTGACTTCTTGTTTTTTGTTTTCTTCCAATCATTTATACTTGTCAAAGAACTACCTTGAACTACCTTGAAGGCGATTCCACTTCTTTATGGAATTTTCTTTAAGATGATAGCAAATGGGAATGGAAATGTGCTCAAGTCACACGTATTGTAAAGCTAAAGAAAATCTTCCCTGTTTTGTTCACCCACTTGGTGCTGCTTGAAGTTTATATGATTTGAATCTTGTTTATGTTTTCATATTAGATGTATTGTTCGAAAGTGGCACTGTTCTAATAAGATCTATTAGATCACCTTTTAGAAAGAAGTGCGTGTAGTTCTCACCTTAACCATTGTTCATGCTAGTATCCCTATTGCTAGGGATTGTTGGCAAAACTAGGATCAATTGAGAGCTTTGTCTTTGATTACTCGATTTAATGTGCAAACCATACCTATGTAATTAAACTAATCTAGTGGAGAATCACTTGCCATGTTTTTTTGTTGATCTTTCTCAATGACCTCCCTCCTTGCTGGGGTCCACATGCCTTCTTTTGTTTTCGGGTATAATTTCCATCCTTTGCTCTCTAGCCTTGACTTTTGCCATTCTGGGCATTTCTTCCCTTTGTTTCCTTTGAATTCTATGAATCCATGGACCATTCCATGCGATTTATGGAGTTTGGGAGTACTCACCCTTGTCCTTGTTTTGTGGGCTCTCCATCACAACACATGGAACATAGTAGGCCCCTACTCCTTTGTTTAGTTTATCAACATGCCTACTATTTTGATTATTTGTCATTGCTATGTGTTGGATGCTCATCCAATTTGCAGGAATCCTTCTCTCCCTTACTCATTTTCACAATTTAATTATTTATATCTTGCACTTATAGCATTTCCCATTGTGTTTTATATCTTTTCCTTGTAGGCAGCGTCGTCCATGAGTCATTCTCCTCTACCATTTGTGGTGTTTGTAGTTTGTGTGTCAAACCCTACTTTAGTTCTTCATTGCCTTTGTGTTGTGTCATCTTTGACACCTCTTTCCCTTCATGCCTCGTGGGTAAATGTTCCTATTGTAGCTTTCTTTCCTCGAGTTGTCCTTGACATTTCTTGTAGCCACCTCTAGTGCTTGGGGGCCAAGCTTCTTTTTTTTTTTACAAAAACTGGGAAATATATATTAAAAGTGTGGAAAATCCACTGATGTACAAAAAAATGGCCATTAGAGGCCTTCGAAAGGTAAAGTCTTTAACAAAATTGATTTTCATAGTGTCCTCCTTCCCTAACTATACTGTGTTGATTGTATTTCGCAAAATACAATTGATAAAAGACTCCATTGATATTTATTGAAAAGCAAAACATGACAATTGAAATTTAAGAGGACTCAACTACCCGGTTCCATTTTGATCTGTGTATGGCGCTGTTGCTCCTGAATTGCGTCTGGTGGGGCTCATTGAGGTTCGGAATTTGGTTTACTGAGATTGAGTTTTCATTTTTGGACGCTCCCTGGTTGCTTTCCGGATTGCTTGGCTGTTGCTGTGCTCGTTCAAGCTGGTCCAACCGGCGTTGCATTATCTCCATACTGCTACGCTGCTCCTCAATCTGGCTCCTCTGGGCATAGCTTTCATCTTGAAGCCTTTCGATCAGGTGCCTGTGTTGAGAAAGTGTTTCGAGTTCAAATGTTAGAGTGGAGTTGAGAGCTCCCATCTGTATTCTCGTTCTTTGACAGCCCTTGCATTTGTCCTCGGGATCCAGTTGACCAGAATCAGGGAACAAACCCTTGCCACCCTGCATATATACAAGTGCTGAAGCGCTTTGAATCCTCCAAGAGTTGTCCAATTTGCTAAGGGGTTTGCAAGGCTGCAGTGAATTGGGAATTCTGTGTAAAGGAGAGAGAATAGGCGGGTACAGAATCCACAGAAGCCACTGAAGAAAGTTCTAAGCGGAGCCAAGACAAAACAGAGTGCATGGTGTAAGATGACTCAAAGCCAAACAGAGAGGGGCCCCAAAGCCCTGGATGGGGATAAACAGAGGTAATTGAGGCGACTGGGTTAAGTTTTGGGCAGATCGTAGACAAGGCAGAGGGCATGGACAAGAGTAATTCAGGGAAAAGCGAGGGGGAGCACAGAAGCTCCAAGGGAAGAAAAATTGAGAGACTAGCGTTAAGGAGCGGCCAAATAGGCTTACCAAAACCACAATACTGCTTTTCCCTTGGAAGGACAAGTACTGGCCGAAAATCCCCCATGTTACAATTAATGCTGAGCTCGTGCCAAATTGAAAGGTCGTTGAATCTACCTTGTGCGATGTACCTGAGACCTCCATGTTCCCAGACTTCGAAATGAACTTGGCGTCATCTTGACACATTACCTGCGTATCTAGGCTGCCGCACGCACTGTCCATCTGCGTCAGAGCCTTCATTCTTTGTGTTCCCACGAGCGCGAAAGGATGAAATGCCTGATCACCCAAAACCATGATGGAGCCATCCCCTATACTGTTAGCCACCGTTGCGCAAAGACCGATGGGACTTGCCACCTGTCTACTCCTTCTCCCACTAGCGCTGGCCTACTCCACGTGCTTGATCCACCTGCTCTTTGTTGCTCTAGTGCCCACGTGTCCAGTCCACCTGTCCCTGCATGCGTTGGAGCCCCAATAAGCCCCAGCCCACACCTTTGCGTGCTGGCTCCTGCTCATGTGACACATTAGTTTAAGGGGGCTAATGCTTCAACACCTTCCACGCCTAAAGTTCCAGGCGGTTTCCCAATGGCTTCATTTGCCAGATTATCTGCTGCCTTGTTATGTTCTCTCAATATGTGGAAGAATGTTGGCTTGATGGTCTGAGAGTCGACTTGTATTCGGTCAATTATTCCTTTTAGGCTTAAGTTTTTTGGGTCTGTCCCCTAAAGCATCATCCTTATAACAGTCTTGGAGTCGCCTAGGACATTTAGATTGAGAATTTGATGGGTCTTTGCTAGTTGAAGGCCTTTTAGTAAGGCGTAAGCCTCTGCTTTGTTATTGGTGTCTTTCCCGAGATTCCAATAGTAATTTAGAATTCTTTTTCCTCTGGGCTCGTAGAGAACCCCTCCCCGCACCTGCCTCCCCGCATTGGGGCCAAGTTTTATTGGCCCTTTTCTCTTTTTCTATTTTTTTTAGTGACAATTCCTTTGGTTATTTTCTCAATTGTTTTCCTTAAAAAACTTGGGGGT
>ML777581.1:2062842-2110354 GCA_009831015.1 Picea engelmannii | reverse complement strand
AGTCTATGACCGTCTAATATATTATGACCCTCAAAAGTTAAAACTCATTAAATTTTTTATGACCCTCTTACAGGTTAGAGTTCTCACGTCTCAATGACTTGGTGTATGTCCATTACAATCTTCGACTATGGTTGAAGCAAATCAATAGAACACCGGATGTGGATGCCATTTCCTTGAACAATATTGATGTATTGTCTAAGTGGAGGGTGGAGTTTGAGATGCCTATCATGGAGGAGGCACCTGCATGGTTAGATGAGGAACCTGAACAACAACAGGCCTTGGAGGAGCAACGAGGAGAGGAGGAGGAGGAGGAGGAGGAGGAGCAGGAGGAGGAGGAGTGGCCTGAAGACATCATGGAGGGTGATGTGCAAACATCAGCACAACCTTCTACTCTTATTGATACACCTACTCTTGCACACACTAGTGGTCATCCACTATCAGATACAGGGCCTTCTAGTTCTACTGTCAGGGGCAGGCCTGACAAACAACCCCTTATCTTTTCTCGTAAAAGGGGGAGAGGCGGAGGCGGACATTGATATTAGATAGCTAGCTGCTAGTTTTGTTTCATTTGTCATTGTGTATTAGACATCTACAGACTCCATCATGATGATGAATCACGAGATACATTTTATTATTATATATGTGATGTCATTTTGTATTGGAGAGGCCCTTCAGCATTCAATATCGACTTTGATGTATAATTTTTTATTTGGTATCCACTAGTGACTACATATATATCAATGATTTCTCCATATTTATGTGCCAATGTGTTTATCTGATGCTGTTGTTGCTTTATATGTTTAAAATTAAAAAAAAAATGAATATATTTTGTATTTTTTAATGTTTGTCGTGGTTTCCCGATTTTTTGCCGACTTTTGCCGAAATGATTTTTTCCGGACCCTCGCCGACTTTTTGTCGATGCCGACTTAATCAACACTGGTTTGGATTCACACACACACACACACACATATATATATATATATATATATATATATATATATATATATATATATATATTTATTTATTTTTTTTTTATCTTAATTTTTAAATTTTTAAATTTTGTGTATTTTTTGGTTGACTGGTTTTGTTTCCGGTTTCTGGGGTCGACCTGTTGGATAACCGGACTGGTTCTGATAACATTTCTTAAAACCCAACATTCTTGCACCATTCCAATCTAGTCTCCTCACTCTCATTTTCTGTCTCCCATGGCTTCTTGATTCCACCTAATCTTTGTCACTTTCTCCCAGTCCTACCTCATCTTCCCTTGCTACCTCCCATTCCCACCTTTTCTTGGCCTCAATTCCTTTTCTTGGACCCATAGGAAAAACTATCCATTAATCTCACCTGGGAAAATGGGTTAAGGAACCTTTGTTTTTTGATCATTTTTAGGGAATGTGAAAGAATCTCTCTTCCTTCTCTCTCTGTTTTACTTTTATGCACTAGAATAGGTTAGGTAGGCTGGTAGGCTTACATGAATGGAATTGTGGAAATGAACTAGCTTCGTTTCTAATGCAATGGCATATGCAAAACATGTGAAGCATGAAACAAGAAGCCCATATACAATAAGTTTGATCAGCACATGATCCAAAATTGTTCAAGAAAACTCCTGATACAATTCTTTAAAACTGAACTAACAATTCGATTGTATCCATAAATGTACACAAAGAGCTATGCTTTGTGTGCCATTTTTCAAATTTCCACAAGCTTAGAGTTCACCATCCAAGTTAAGAACTGAATGGAATTCCAAGAACAACATAGAACATAAACACAATCTTAATACAAAGATTTATTTGGTGTAAAACCCTTCCAAGGAACATCACCGCAAGGACGATCATAAATGACTTTAGTCCCTTTCCATACATGGAATTGTACATGGAAATATGTGGAAAGTTCCCAATGAGGACTATGCTCTAAAACCTTTCCTATTGCTGTACATTTTCTCTCCCTTGCTGAATGATGCCTCTAGAACCTATGAACAAGAAGATGATCCCTATACAATTTACCTGGTCTTCTTGCAACAATTAGCATTGAAGTGAGATTTAGAACATCGAATGGAATATGTAAACACATTGGTCACACCTCCCACACGGGTGGCGGAAGGTCCAAAATTTGTTGGAATTTCCTGGAGATGGGTTTTAATGCAAATTTAGAAATTCCACCTCAACCTTCAGTTTTCCTGGATCTATATCCTATGAACTTTCAGCTTTAGGGCTGAGTATGATATATAAATTATAGCAGTATATATTTCACTTCTGTATAGCCAAATACACAAGGCATCCCAAAGAACATAAACACCGAACAATTGTACTTCAAGGGACGTATTTTCATCACTTAGGGCACACTTCCCAACAGTAAAACAGATATAAAAATTACTTGTTACAACAGATATATTCCAACCATAAGATTGCCCACATTTCTATATATTTGTCAAATCACTTAACCAATCTGCTCACTGTTTTGTTAAATCAGCGTGCATAGCCAGCCCTAGAAACGACTCCATCATGAGAACATAAGCTGAAAATCAGATCTGCAAGTACACAGTTTGGATAGCAAAGTATGCTTCACACACACACATATAAGATGAAGTTACATCTACATACCAACAACTTAATACAAGTTGGTACAAGTCATGCTCTCCAAACCCAATCTTGGGCATCCACCATAAATAGAAAACCCTATCCACCAAGTCCTCCTAGCTAAGAATCACTCCCAACTGAAGTTGGTCACTCAACCCAAGATCCACAATAAGCTATCATACACATTGTCATGTCTTCTTTGGCACCTACACTTGCATCACACAAGTCTATAAGAAAAAATATGATAATCTCTGACTATCTTCTCCACAAAAAGCACTCCAAGTAGTATTAGGGTTTTCAAATGCTATAAAACCCCAGTCTTCTTCTCTCACAAGAACCACAAAATAAGTGCTCCCTTTTCTCCTCTAGTTTTTTTTTTAAACCCTAGCTTCCCTTGCCTTTTTAAGGCAAACCCTAACCCTAAAGCCTTTGTTGTCTCAACACAAGAACTTAACACTCAAGACAAGAAAGCAAAGTATGATGAGGAAGAATACATAAGAAAGAGACAAGTTTTCTCTAACTTTCTCATCTCTAATACATTGATGTGTTGTTCACTTAGATGAATGAAAAGACTTTATCCTCCCTTTATTTATATGAAAGGTGAAGGAGGTGAACAATAACAAAGTGGATAATGTGGACAATACACAACTTAACTAATCATGAGATAGGTCAACATGTGAAGTGCTTCAATTCTAAGTGACACATGTCAAGCTCCAAGGTATGCACGTCCATTAAGCAAGTGTCCCAAGGTGAGCGCTCCACAAGAAGTGTCCAACATTCCTTGTCTAAAGGCCTCCAATGGTCCAACACTCTCTCTTAGGCCATGTGTACCTCTGTGTCAACCACACCTACATGAATACTTCTCAATCCAAGCATCATCAAGTCGAGCACAAGCTTCCATGCAAGCAACCAAGTGTCCCCATGTTACCTATGGCTCAATGCTCTCGTAGATGTCCAATGCCCCTTCTCTAAATGGGTTGTTTTCCTAGGCAAGCAATCAAGCCCTCCACATGTGCGTCTCATGAAGAATGTCACCAAGCCAAACATATCTCCAACCTCCTACAAAAGTGTGTCACATAAGCATTGAGTCAAGGTATATCAATCCATGAGTAAGCTATCTCCAATGTATATGTCCATCACGGTACAAGCTAGGGTAGTCAACATACCATGCACCCCACATCACATGAAACACCCTCATTCATGGCGTAAAGACTTTCGGAGTAACCCCAAAAGCTAGCAAAAATCACATAGATGATTCTGTTGGTTCTAGTTACACAATTACAATTACTTAATCCAATAGAAACTGTAGTAGGATCAGTGAAAGATAAACAATCACAGATACAATAGAACACAAAGATTATCCTGGGAAACCCTCGTGGGGGAGAAAACCCAGCAACCAAAATCCTCAATATAGATTGCTTCAACCATTACAGTGATGCGCTATAGATCTCCAAGAAAGACCAAGACCAAAACACCAAAAGAACCAGTCTCCAAGACTTGTGCGCTCCAAGATGCACAAGAGAAGTGTGTGAGTGTGTGTCCAAATGAGAGGAACCTATCCTCTATTTATACACAACAATATCTCTTGAAGAGACATGACTCTTGACCTAACTAACCCATAAAACATGGGCTACTAGCCACAATGGGGATTTTTACAATTATAAGTAAAATACCAATAATATAATAATTTCTGTTGAGCCGACTTGTACAATATAATTATAATAACCTTTTAAAGGTTTGACTAAAACAAATATACAAGAATATCTTCCGTAGTTACACCAAAAATATTAACACTCCCTCTTAATTAGGAATGTATTCTTTCCAGACACAGACTCCAAGTTTGATACCACACGAGCTCACATCCATTGACTGTTGAACATGCATATCTATGCATCCTTGAATATCCATAGTGCAACATGATTTCACCCCATGCAACCAAGGTCTGTGGGTAGCTCTCAATAGCTACAACATGTCCCTAGGACATCCACTCCCTGCGATGCATCAATACCTGATCATGTGCACTCCTGTCTCAGTGCCAACCCTTTTTCATGCCGGATGAGACCCACCAGACTTAGTGCCAATCCTTTTTCATGCTGGATGAGAATTTTCCATACTCAGTGCCAATGCTTTTTCATGCTGGATGAGTTCCACTTGTCACTCCCTCTGAAGAGGGACCACACCAAGCTTGTCCTTGAAGTACTCGAACTTCGTCCTCGACAACGATTTGGTGAGCACATCTACAATCTGATCCTTGGTAGTCACGAACTGGAGCCTCACTGCTCCCCTCTGTACCATATCCCTAATATAGTAGCATCTGATCTCGATATGCTTCGACCTATCATGGAACACCGGGTTCTCTAACAACTTCATGCAACTCTAGCTGTCACACAAAATACAGGTCGCCTCCAATACCAGACCAAATAACCCAGACAACAACTTCCAAGGCCATATTTCTTCTCTACTTGCTACACATGCTGCCGCATACTCAGCTTCAACTGTACTGAGTGCCACACATGACTGCTTTTTGCTGCTCCACGAGACCATACTGGAGCCAAGACCCAAACAGTATCCGAAAGTGCTCTTCCAGTCAGGAATATTGCCGGCCCAATCTGAATCTGAGTATCCATACAATCCAAACTCATGGTGAGATCTATACCAGAGACCATGATCTAGAGTACCCTTAAGGTACCTCAACACATGTTTTGCTGCAACCAAAGGAACTTGTCTGGGCTGCTCCAAATGCTGACTCAGGGTGTTCATAGAAAAACATATATCCAGTTTTGTGTTCGTCAAATTCATCAACGAGCCCACTATCTGCTTGTATAAGGCAGAATCCACAATCTCTGAAGTTGTATCCTGCAACAACTTAAGATTTGATACCATCGGGGTAACCATGGCCTTACAATCGAACATCTCGAACCTCTTCAAGATTTCCACAACATACTTGCCTTGATTTAGGAAAATCCTATCTAATCTCTGCCAAACTTTTTAGTCCCAAGAAGTAGTGCATCATTTCTAAATCTTTCATCTCGAATTCTACAACAAATTTTGTTAAAAATAATTAAAAAGTACCTAGGAAAGTGTTTCTCATCACCTAGGTGCCTAAGGGGTGAGAAAGTGCCTAATGTGGACCCTAGTCATTTAATTTATGAGATGTAAATTAAAATGTGACTTTTTGGACTTAGGGAAAGTGGGTGACTTAAGTGATTTAATTTCCACCCTTGATCTCATCTAATCTCAATTGTTGGATGAGATGTCTCTTCAACTTCCTCCATGAGGTCGACTAGGGTAGGAGGGCACACCCTTTCTAGGGTTGTTGTTCATCTTTTGAGAGAGCAAAAAAAAAGGAGAGGAGGTTGAGCTTGAGGAAGGAGGCTATTTGCAGAGCTAATAGACGCATTCCAAGGCAACTTACTAGCACGCAAATCAAGGCAACAATACAACAATAACTAGAGGTCATACAGTACGGATTTCTAGAGGCTGTACCATTCTTTTGTATGCACACAAATCGAGGAGGACAACAAGAATTCTGAGGAGTTTGGCATGCATTCCAAGGCTGCCATACAAGTTTTACTTGCACAAAAATTGAGGCAACTGTTGGCACGAATTTTTGGAGAGTTTTCCGTACAGTCTGTATAGTTTTTGGCACATAAATCAAGGGTCGTACAACTCAATTTTCTGGGCACATTTTTCGAGGTGAAGGCACGATTTTTCAAGGTGCCGATTCTGCTATAAATTCCGTACAACCAACTCAGGAAAAGGGCATAGATTTCAAGACAGTCCGTACAACAATTAATGTTGTACATAAATCGAGGAGCAATTTTTGGGGTTGATTTGAAGGAGTTTTGCTCAAGAAATTTTGAGATAAGTTTGTGTAATTTTTCTGAAGATAAATCTGCTGTAAAATAATTTTTCTCTGAAGCTCTGAATAATAAAAATCCCTCTTTCACCGGTTTTCCCCTTGTGGGTTTTTCCAGGGTCGCTGTTAGACCAAAAATCTCTATGCAAATATTTTCTGCATGTTATGCTACTGATATAATTTCATTTTTGCATTAAATGTTGTTCAGAATCCTCATGTTTCAGTTCTGAAATTTTTGTTTACATGCTGAGTATTTATGGCTGTCATAAAATTGGGTTTGGGTATCAAACACTGATAAAAATCAGCAAGACTTGAAACTGGGTTGGGTCTGGAATTTTACATGGTATCAGAGCTGAGTTGAAGAAGTGCAGAAATATATCAGTAAACAGTGAAGTGGGAAAGAATTTTGAATTTGTGATTTTCAGCTGAGAAGGGTCAATGGCTACGGGTTTGAGAGTTGAGGACAAACTTGATGGGGCAACAAATTTTGGTGCCTGGAAGGAGAGGATGATTTTGCTTCTACAGGAGAGTGAGTTATGTGACATTGTTGAGAACACCACAACACACCCTGTGACTATGCCTACAAATGCTACACTTTTGGCAGCTTATACCAAAAAGAGCATCAAGGCTAAGAGGATTATATTTGATGCCATCAAGGACCATTTGATTCCTCATGTAATTGGGAAAGCTAATGCCTATGAGATGTGGGAGTCCTTGACGAAGTTGTACCAATGTACAAATGAGAACCGAAAGATGGTTTTGAGAGAAAAAATGAAAAGCATTAAAATGACCAAGGCTGAAAATGTAGTCACATATCTTACCAGATTGATAGAGGTGAGAGATGAGCTTGGAGCAGTTGGGGAGGTCATTGTTGACGGTGAACTTGTGAGGACAACATTGAATGGGGTAACCAAACAATGGGCTATTTTTGTTGAGGGCATTGTTGCTAGAGAGAACCTTCCCAATTGGGAACGTCTTTGGGATGAATTTGTTCAGGAGGAAACCCGGAGAGGCTATGTGGATGGCAGTTCATCTCATGCTCATGATGAGGAGAATGTGGCTCTTGCTGCTAACAATAAAAAGAAGTTCAAAAAGGGTCCTAAGGGAGGAAACAAACAAAAGGGTGAAGGCAAGAAGGATATGAACAAAGTCAAGTGCTTTGCATGTCATAAGTTTGGGCACTATGCAGGACAATGTCCAAACAAGAAGAAGAAACAAACAACAACTTCAGTAGAGGTGGAGGAGTTTTCCACCAAGTTCGAGAAGGAGTTTTCATTAGTGGTGTGTCTTTCCACTAGAGCCACTCATTCCAATGTTTGGTATATTGATAATGGTGCCTCCCGCCATATGACAGGTATTTGTGAGCATTTGACAGATCTTACTCAGATTGGTGATCTTGAGGTGGTGCTTGGAGATGACCGGGTGGTCAAGGCAGTTGGTAGTGGGACAATATCATTTCAAAGGGAGTCTCAGCCTCCCATGTTGTTGAGAGATGTTCTATATGTTCCTGGCTTGAAGAAGAAATTGGGTTCAATTTCTTCTATTGAGAAGGGGTATGAGGTGTTGTTCCGTGATGGACTGGTGCTCCTATTTCCTAAGAGGTCTAGTATCACTTCGGCCAAAGTGATTGGGACTTGACATGAGAAGTTGTACAATCTCATGTTTCAGCCAGCTAGTGCATTATTTCATTCTACCAGCAACAATGATCTTTGTGAGCTATGGCACAGGAGGATGGCCCATTTGCATCATGGCGCTCTGAGGATACTGAGAGAGATTGTGACTGGAGTTCCAGAGTTCAGTACAGAACACCATGAGTTGTGCAAAGGATGTGCTTTGGGAAAGTACACCAAGACTGCTTTTCCAAGCAGTGACAACAGAGCAACAAGTATACTTGATCTTATTCATTCTGATGTATGTGGTCCTATGTCTTCTGCATCTTTGAGTGGTTGTTTGTACTATGTCATATTCATTGATGACTTCTCACGAAAGTCTTGGATTTTCTTCATGAAGACCAAAGGACAAGTCTTCAGTCGGTTCCAAGAGTTCAAAGCTCTTGTGGAGAGCCAAACTGGGAAGAAAATTAGAGTTCTGAGAACAGACAATGGGGGTGAGTATACCTCCAAGGAGTTTATGGACTTTTGTGCAGGAGAGGGCATCAGAAGAGAGTTGATTGTTCCTTACAACCCACAGCAGAATGGGGTTGCTGAAAGGAAGAACAGGGCCATAGTTGGGGCCGCGAGAGCCATGTTACATGATCAGGGGCTGCCACTTTTTCTTTGGGCTGAGGCATGCTACACTGCAGTTTATTTGCAGAACAAGAGTCCACACAGGGCAGTGGGGAGTATGACTCCTGAGGAGGCTTTGTCTGGGAAGAAGCCTGAGGTTGGGCACTTTAGGATTTTTGGGTGCCTTACATTTTCACATGTCCCTTCTGAGAAGAGGACAAAGCTAGAACACACAACATAAAAGGGTATTTTTGTTGGGTATAGTGAGACTTCAAAGGCTTTCCGCATATACATCCCTTCTTTGAGGAGGACATTTGTGAGAAGGGATGTGAGATTTTAGGAGGACAAAGCCTTTAGGAAGTCACAAGGTACAGAGAGGGGTGAGCAGTCAGCACCTCAGATTCAGGTGAGTCCACAACAGACTTCAGTGACATAGAGTTCAGGACCACCGGTTTCGGTGACGACTGGTCCATAGGTTACAGGGCCACAACTGTCAGGATCACAGGTAACTGGTCCACAGGTTTCAAGATCGTATGTTCCAAATTCTACTTCAGGTTCACAGTCTTTAGGTGATGGGGTTGAGCAAGTGGAGTCCCCTCCACATGACACTACTTTAGAGAGGAGGAAGCCCAAGTGGCTTCAAGACACTTTGAGGGAGGCACAGGGTTCAGTGGGGAATCCCAGGCAGGCTGTGAGGGAGGGAAAACCTCCAGAGAGATTTTGCAGCTACATTGCGATGGTGAGCAACATCAGGGAGTTTGAGCCTTCCACTTTTGAGGAGGCTGCTGATAGATAGGTTTGGAGAGATGCCATGATCGAAGATTACAATTCCATCATGAAGAATGATGTTTGGGAGATTGTTCCTAGACCTCAGGGGAAGTCAGTGGTGACTTCTAGGTGGATCTACAAGCTCAAGTATGTTGCAGATGGCAACATTGAGAAGTACAAAACTCGTTTTGTGGCTCGGGGGTTCTCACAGGTCGAGGGAGTTGACTATGATGAGACCTTCGCTCCGGTTGCTAGATATACCTCGATCATGGCAGTGATCTCTATTGCAGCTGAGAAGGGTTGGAAGATCCATCAAATGGATGTGAAGACTGCATTTCTGAATGGTCTTATACAGGAGGAAGTGTATATTGAACAACCTTTGGGCTTTGAGGTTCATGGGAGAGAGTCTCATGTGTGCAGACTAAAGAAGGCATTGTATGGGTTGAAACAAGCTCCCACAGCTTGCTATTCTAGGATTGATGCCTACTTGGAACAGTTGGGTTTGAGAAGAGTGAGGCGGATCCCAACCTGTACTTCATTGTGGTTGGAGAGGATTCTCTCATACTCTTACTATATGTTGATGATCTTTTCATTACAGGGAGTGAGAGACTCATTACTAGTTGCAAGGAGAGCCTTGCTTCAGAGTTCGAGATGACTGATATTGGACTGATGCATTATTTTTTGGGATTGGAGGTTTGGCAGGAGCTTGGACATATCTTTCTGGGATAGGGGAAGTATGCTTGTGACATTTTGAGGAGATTCCAGATGGAGGATTGTAGGACCATGACCACACCCATGATTACTAACTGGAAGAAGCTTCATGCTTCTAAGTCACAGTTGGTTGATTCCACTTTATATCGTCAGTTGATCATGTCATTGATGTATTTGGTCAATACTAGGCCATATATTTGCTTTGCTGTCAACAGTCTTAGTCAGTTTATGGTGGAGCCTAGGAGAGCGCATTAGGTGGCAACAAAACATGTGCTCATGTATCTTTGTGATACAATGGATTATGGTCTAGACTATCTGAGAGGGGATGGAGTTCATTTGGTGGGCTATACAGATTCAGATTGGGCAGGATGTGTCAGTGACAGGAAGAGTACTTCTGGTTGTTCTTTCAGATTGGGGTCAACAGTTGTGTCTTGGTTCAGTCGGAAGCAAAAGTCAGTGGCCTTGAGTTCTGCAGAGGCTGAGTATATGGTTGCCAGTCAGGTCAGTTGTGAGGCCCTTTGGCTTCGCAAGTTGCTGGTAGGACTATTTGGTGTGCAATTGAGACCTACTATGATTTACTATGATAATCAGAGTTGCATCAAACTCTCTGAGAATCTATTTTTCCATGATAGGTCTAAGCACATTGAGATTTGATATCACTTCATCAGAGATTATGTTCAGAGAGGAGCAATGGAGTTACAGTACATATCTACAGATGAGCAGATTGCGGACATACTCACTAAGGTTTTGTGCAAAGACAAGTTTGTATTTTTCAGGGACAAGCTTGGAATAGTAACACTTTCCTCGGTAAGAGGGTGTGTTAAAAATAATTAAAAAGTACCTAGGCAAGTGTTTCTCATCACCTAGGTGCCTAAGGGGTGAGAAAGTACCTGATGTGGACCCTAGTCATTTAATTTATGAGATGTAAATTAAAAGGTGAGTTTTTGGACTTAGGGAAAGTGGGTGACTTAAGTGATTTAATTTCCACCCTTGATCTCATCTAATCTCAACCGTTGGATGAGATGTCTCTTCAACTTCCTCCATGAGGTCGACTAGGGTAAACTCAAGGTTATAAAATGTAACCTAAGTGGGAGGAGTAGATACACACACACATAGCGAGATAGTGAGATCTCATTGA
This sequence comes from Picea engelmannii, assembly GCA_009831015.1. Taxonomy (NCBI): domain Eukaryota; kingdom Viridiplantae; phylum Streptophyta; class Pinopsida; order Pinales; family Pinaceae; genus Picea; species Picea engelmannii. The sequence continues at coordinate 2,099,077 of ML777581.1, read as the reverse complement.
TTGGGTGGAGTAGGACATTCATCCAAGTGTGTAGGGGCAGGGGTCGAGGAAAGGAGCAAAGGGGTAACAAGGGAGATAACAACCAACCAACAAGATCGAAGGACTGATCATGAGGTTTGTAAGGCTTGACTATTTACTATTTTGTATTATTTCTCAGGTGGGCCATTATCCCAAGATGGGAACTTAGAATAATAATAGATATCTCACAGTATTGGTTTTCCCTTGGGGGTTTCTAGGTACTTTTACCCAGAAATTTCATGTGCAATGTGTTTGGTTTCAATTTTTTCTTTTGTTATAATGTTTGGTTAAAAACTCAACTGTGTTTTTTTTCAATAGATTAAGAGTAATTTGTTTGGAATTAACTGTCGGATGTTGGGTTGAGAAAATAACATGGTATTAGAGCCTTGGTTATGAGGGAAAACTAGGTTGCACAAGTTCATAATTTTTGTAGCATAGGATTTTTATTTATTTTGCAGGTTGCAGGTTTTTATCCATAGAAAAAAAAATAAAAAAGGAGAAAGGCAGTCGTACAGTCATTGTACAAACTGCAGCCTCCATACGCTGTACGACCGCACGAGCTGTAGAAGGGCCTCGATATGACATCAGGTTGGATGCGAGCAAAGCACCCATACACTGCTGCAGAAGGTGGTGGATCAGGCATGCGTTGATGAAGGCCGCAGATACTTGGAGGGATCCAGACATGATCAAACAGGTGTTGCTAAAGTGACGGTGGAGGAGGCTCGAGCCACTAGGAGAAAGCTGCGAGCTGAGGAGAGGGAAACAAATGTCTGGATAGAGTATCCGCACGACCTGAGGGCTGTTGCATGGGCGTTGGTCCTGAGATATGGTTCACGTAAGTAGTGAAGAAGAGCCTCGATAGAGGAAATTCGTGGCCGGGCATGGCTGAGAAGTAGGTAGCAATAGGTAGCTTCCAACACAGTCGACAACCACCATCTAAGGAAGAGTCGCAGGTGTTGAATGACAGGAGGCGGTGCAAGTGGTGGTTGGTTGTGGAGTAGTCGTAGTCGTAGTCGCAGTCGCAGTCGCAACTACCAACAAGGAGTAGCCATTGGCCAAGAAGAAAGTGCGGCAGGCCGTAAAGGTAGTCGTCGGTTAGGAGACGGTGCATACAACCACACTAGTTGGTCGCCAGCTAGACAAGAGTCGCCAGGAACAACAGGTCCGAGTCCCGGGCATGGATCTGGGCAACCAGGGTTCGGGCAACCAACAACAGAGTTCGAGCAGCGGGCAACAGGTCATGGGCAGGGATTCAAGCAACCAATAATTTTTTTTGGTTTTCGTGCCTAAAGGACTAGGAACATATTTTAGTGTTGTCATTAGATCTTGGGGATGGCAGTGGTTGGTTTGAGGTATGAGGACCGGTTGGAGGGTGCCTCTAACTTTCTTCCATGGAAGACGATGATCATGTTTCTCCTGAGGGAGAATGGACTGTGGAGTCATGCAAATACCACAGTGACTGCGTCGACATATCCTGTAGAACTTGCCAAGCATGAGGCAAAGGAGGCCAAGGCAATGTGGCCGATCTTAGATTCGGTGAGGGAACATCTTGTACCTCACTTATATGAGAAAAAGTTAGCTAATGTGATGTTCTCAACTCCGACAAATATGTTTCAGAGTAATAAGAAGAACCAGAAGATGGTATTGAGGGATTGACTCAGGAACGCCAAGATGTCCAAGATTGATTAATTGATCAATTATCTCACCAGGATCACTTAGGTTTGTGATCAGCTGGGGGCAGTTGACGAGACAATGACAGATGTGGAGTTAGTGAGGGTGACCTTGAATGGTTTCACCAAACCTTGGACTTCATTCATCAAAGGCATCTGTGCTTGAGAGAATCTTTTGGGCTTCGAGTGATTGTGGAATGATTGCGTCTAGGAGGAGACTCGTCGAGAGGCTCTGGGAGGCTTTGGGAGGATGGCGATGAGGAGAACCTTGCACTTGGCAGTCAGGTAAAGAAGGGCAAGGGGAAGGTCGGGAAGAACATAGGTGGATATTCATCTTCACAAGTTGGCACAGGGAAGGACCTAAGTAAGGTCAAGTGTTTCAATATCATAAGAAGGGACAATATGCTTCATAGTGTCCAGAGAGGTAGAAGGGCAGAAATAGGACACAACCAAAGGTAGCTCTGTCGACAAAGGCTCAAGTGGATGAGTTTGCCAAGAACTTTGAACAAGAGTTCTTACTTGTTTCTCATCTTGCCTAAGGAACCATATCATTTGGTGCGTGGTTGCTAGATAACGGAGCCACATGTCATATGATAGGAGCACGAGAGTTGTTCGAGAGATTCATAGAGTTAGACTTAGACGTGCATGTGGAACTTGGTGTGGGCATCGAGCATGCAATAAAGGGAACTGTGACAATGCTTCCAGATGGATTCAGGAGGCGTGTTGAGAGTGATGGATGTGCTATGAGTGCTAGAAGTTAGGAGAAGTGTGCTTTTAGTCTCAACGATTGAGAGGAAAGGATTTGATGTAGCGTTCCCAGATGGACAATCATTGATGAAGCCCATAGGATCTAGCTCAAACACAACAATGTTTCTTGGAGTTAGAGAGAACAACTTGTATAGGCGGAAGGGCCAACCTATGTGAGCAATGACAAGCAATTGAGTGGCAGAGAACAAGGATCAGGTAGCTCTGAAGGTTGAGTAGCTCAGAGGGAGTTAACCTTTAGGTTCAGGTGGTAAGGAGCTACCAATTTTTCATATGCAACTAATTTCAGATCTGAAAATTACTTCCGAGTGATCAAACAATGAACCCTAGTTGTTATCATTTAACAATTTTACATTGAAATTATGACAAAAAATTACAACAACGGAAACAAGATTAGAGATAAATCATCCATGCATTTGAGACAATTTTTATTTTGTTCTGTAAATTGTCAACTCATAAATTTCTGAGGGCAAAATCAGCCCTCCCAACAGTCACAAAGAAACCAAATTTGAGGACAAAACAATCCTCTCAGAAACCACAAATTATCAACAAATTACTCGGGACTATTTCCAATTTACAAATCTACTGTAGGTCACATGTACGGCCTACTGACGTCACCCATATGATTGTTGACGTCAGCCTGTAAGGACTTGCTAACTTGCCCAAAATTCACACATGCGGCTTACAAAATTGCCCATAAATGCTCACACATGTGGCTTGTCTACCCTCACACGTGTGACCCTTCTTCTCTCAAACGTGCAGACATGTCCATAATGTTTTCTCCTCACACGTGCGACTGTATGACTTCCTCACATGTGACTGTACCTTTCCTTCACACATGTGGCTGCCTCTTCTCTCTCCTCTCACACGTGTGGCCTCACACATGTGATCTTCCTCTTAGGCTGAAAACAAGAAATCAGAAAGGCCAAGAAACCCTAGGCTAGATTTGCCAAAATTGCAGAATTTCCCTTGCTGAAATTTCCAAGCTCCTAGAACAAGTGCTCACTCACTTAAGCTAACTCCATAATGTCACATTGAGATGTCAGAATCTCCTCCTCTCCTTTTATAAGAGTCTAATGTGAGTTTAGAAGCCCTTAGCTTACTCTAAGGAGCCCTCCATTAAACTCAACATTAAATTCAAATATTTTATTCCTCTTTGTGGGTGTGAAGCCCCAACACAAGCCCACAAATCCCATCACCAAATCCATGAAGCTCCAACTCAACTCTAAGGGAGTCTTCACCGAAACAAAAGTGTTATCTGGTGCTAATGAAGATTCTTGCATCCCTAACACCATGGATACTTGTGGGAATACTTTCCGAAGCTACAAAACATCAACACTTATTGTTAGTGAGGGAGGTATTCTCACCCACTCTAATGTCTCCAGGAAGTACCTCTGTCTCCTACATAGGAAGTGGCTTTGCTTCCCACTTTGGATTTGCTACGACAATTACACTCCAATCCTCCTGATTGGCTGTTACCTATGTCACCAAAAAAAATCTAGCCGCATGGCATGGTCTCTTCTTGGAAGCCATGTTGCTCCTAGAATCCTCCCACTTCTGATCCTCTTGTCCGGCTTCCTCAACCCATGACACCTTCTTGATGGTCTTGGAAGATTCCTCTCTCTCACTTGCACCTAAAGATAAACTTCCTTTGGATGAGTGATGCTCCCTCTGAGCCTGCTGACTCCCTCTGAAATCTAACTTCCTCTTTACAATCTTGGGAAGCTGCTCCTCCCCACCAGATCTTGAGGGTTGACTCCCTCTGAGCCTGTACAACCTCCAGAGCTACCTGCTCCCTCTGAACCTGGACAACCTGTGGAGCTACTTGCTCCCTGTCCTCTGTCATGCTGCTACTGTTGGCCATAGCTCGCATAGGTTGGCCATTCAACCTATATAGGTTGCCCTCTCTAATTCCAAGAACCACTACTATGTTGGAGCTAGATCTCTTGCACATAGCCCTTCTCCTCAATCACTGAGACTAAGAGCACACTCCCCCTGAGTTTTGACACCCATAGTACATTTGACACCCTTAATACATCTCCTGACTCCATCTGGAATGGCACTATTCCAGATCCTCGTAGTGCATGCTTGGTACCCATACCAAGATCCACACACAAATCTGAGCCAGTCTCTGTGAAGCGGTCAAACAACTCTCGTGCACGTGTCATATGGCATGAGGCTCTGCTATCCACCAACCAGGTCTCACCATTGGAGATTATGCTTGAAAGGGCGAAGACCAATAAGAACTCCTTCTAGAGCCTATTTGCAACCTCATTAACCTCTGCTTCTGATGCGTGTTGCTTCCTTCCCCCTTTCCTCCGTTGTGGACACTGTGAAGCATAATGACCATACTCATGACAAACAAAACACTTGACCTTACTAAGGTCCCTCTTCCTCCTCGGCTATAGAGATGCCTCTCTCTGTGGAGAACCTCCTTTTCTGCCCTTCCTAGCACGAGCAACTAGGGCCTGGTTCTCATCACTACCACCCTTCTGCTTGCCATTCCTGGACTCTAACCAAGCCTCTTCCTGGATACAATCAATCCATAATCTGTCAAAAGATGGAATCTTTCTCGTGCACAGATCCCCTGCACTAATAGTTCCCAAGACTCGGGAAGACCACTCAATGCCACATTCACCAACTTGATGTCATCCACTGTCTCACTAATGGCTACAAGCTTGTCACGAATCTGAATGATCCACATAAGATAGTTGACAACTATGTCCGAACTGGACATCTCAACTGTTCTAAGTTGGTGTTTCAAGATCAACTTCCTGCTTGCATTCTCGCTTTGGTACAAGCCTACCAAAGCATCATACATCTCCTTGGTTGTCTTCTTCTCTAAGTTCTGGGGAATTAAGTGATCTTTTATGGAATCCAACAACATTCGCCTGGCCTTCACTTCCTTCTTCTTATGGGCTACGAATTCCTGTGGATCAGTGGGACTTGCAATCTTTGAGATCATTCTCCTTTGAGAGAAGGATAATCCTAGCCTTCCAAGCCCGAAAATTTGTTGCCCCTTCCAACCTGTCCTCAATCTTCAAAGTGCTCACCATTGTGACCTGCCTTGAACAAGAACAAAAATATGCAATCAACTGTAGCAACAAATGTGTCTTAAGAGATGACTCCCTCTCTTCCTTCAAAGCTTCAACTTTGAAACCATGTCAATTTTTCATATGCAACTAATTTCAGATCTGAAAATTACTTCCAAGTGATCAAACAATGAACCCTAGTTGTTATCACTAAACAATTTTACACTGGAATTATGATATAAAATTATAGCAGCGCAAAAAAGATCATAGATAAATCATCCATGCATTTGAGACGCAAAATTTTCTATTCTGTAAGTTGTCAAATCCAAAAATTTATGAGGGCAAAATCAACCCTCCCAATAGTCACAAAGACACCAAATCCGAGGACAAAACAATCCTCTTAGAAACCACAAAATATCAACAAATTACCTGAGACAATTTCCAATTTACAAATTTGTTGTAGGTCATCTATATGGTCTGCTGACGTCACTCATACGACTGCTGATGTCATCTTGTATGGACCTGTTGACCTGCTCAAAACTCACACGTGCGGATTACAAAACTGCCCAGAAATGCTGCTCACACGTGCGGCTTGCAAAACTGCCCAGAAATGCTCACACGTGCTGCGTGTCATCCCTCACATATGCGACCCTTCTTCTCTCACATGTGCAGACCTATCTGTATTGTTTTCTCCTCTTAGTGTGGCAGTATGGCTTCCTCTCATGTGTGGCATGATCCACACGTGTGACTGTACCTTTCCTTCACATGTGCGACTTCCTCTTCTCTCTCCTCTCACACGTCTGATCTTCCTTCTAGGATGAAAACATAAAATCAGAAAGTCCCGAAGCTACTTGTGGGAATACCTCTCGAAGCTATAAAACATCAACAAGAGCAACCTTCCAAGTATGTCAAGAAGGATTCATGGTACGAGATGGCCATCCTAGATGCTTAGAAGCAGGAGGCTTCTAGGAGCATGTTCAAAGGAAACATGTCTTTGAAGAAGGGTTCGAACGAGGTGGTAGGGATAGCTTTATGTTCAGAGGGAGCAACCGATCAGGTGAATTGGAGAGCAACCCTGGTAGTAGACATGATAGCGAAGATAGAGCTACCTCTGGGTGGTGGAAGTACCTTCCTCCCTAAGAGGGAGTGTTGATGTTTTAATAGCCTCATACAGGTACTCCCACATGAGTTAGTGTGTCTAACGCGTGGGAGACATTAATACTCCTATGAACCTCAGGAAATTCACTTTATAAGTTAATTATTTAAGTGAATGTACTTTTATAATAAAGCGAGTTTAATTTAATTAAATGCAAAGTTTTTTGGCATTAGTAATTAAATTAAATCATATCCCTTAGATCTCAAGTGAATGCGATATTAGATCTCGACTGTTGATTACTTTGGAGATCTAGGGTTTTGGATTTAGGGTAAACTCAAGGTTATAAAAGACAACTTAAGTTAGAGGAGTAGACACACACACACACACACATAGTGAGAGAGTGAGATCTCATTGATTGGGTGGAGAAGGACATTCATCCAAGTGTGTAGGGGCAGGGGCCAAGGAAAGGAGCAAAGGGGCAACAAGAGAGAACCAACAAGATCGGAGGACTGATCTTGAGGTTTGTAAGGTTTGGCTATTTATTGTTTTGTATTATTTCTCAGGCGGGCCATTATCCCAAGACGAGAGTCCATAATAATAATAAATATCTCACAATACTAGTTTTGCCTTCGGGGTTTTTCCAATGGTTTTTACCCAGAAATTTCATGTGCAATTTATTTGGTCTCAGTTTTTGCTTCCGCTGTAATGTTTGGTTAAAAACTCAGTTGTGCTTTTATACAATAAATTAAGAGTAATTTGTTTGGAATTAATTGTCGAGTGTTGGGTTGCGAAATTAACATAGCCTTTATAGAATAGGCTTGGAAGTGTACAAATTACATTGCTATAAATATAAGAGCTAAAGATAAATATGAGTCAAAGAAAGAGACCCTCAACTTGGGTGCATGAGTATGTGAAGGAGATTACACCATAATAAGCCAACTCTTGTTAAAAATAAGCATCACAAGTGCACCTTGCTCTAAGAATGGCTAAGGTGTTAGAGTGGTACTCTAGTCTCCATGAACAACCTCAACCCATTTGCTCCATCTTTAGATAAAAATAACATGTGTTAATAAGGAAACTCCACCAAGAACCTCCTCAACTCATGCTCTCCATCCCTAGGAAAAAATAATGTGTGTAAATAAAGAAACTCTATCAAGAACTTTCCAAGAAAGCTTCTCCAACTCATGAGCTCCATCCCTAGGCAAAAAATAACATATGTACATAAGGAAATTCCACAAAAGCCTCTTCAAGCCATGTGATTTCCAAGTGGTAAAAATAACATGCATTTTACCCGAAAGTAAATCCAACCATGTTCAAAAAGTGGGCACTCCTCTCTTAGGCCAAATATAGTATGACAACACCCAAAAATAAGTCATAAAGAGTCTCTTTCAGAAGTGCACCCTAAGTAGGTATATATGACAATCTCCTGTAGTGAAGTGGAGCCTAAGTCAAATTCAAGAATAGACCTCTAAAAATGGTGAGATATTCTCAAAGAGATGGCACACTCTCTTATAATAGAAAACGACATCGACGAAAGCCGCCAAGAAGCTTGTCGAAGCTTCTTCATGCCATGTGCCCAAGCTCCAATTCAAGTGAATCAAGGATGTACTTGTTAAAAACTCAAATACCAGATCTAATTTATATTCCTAGTTGTTTTTTATACCCATAAATTTAATTAAGCATGTAATTAAATTCTGAAATAACTGAACAAAAATACAGTAGTATTTTAACATAAATATGCAGCGAAACAACAAGTAAAAAAAAGGTCACACACAACAGAAAATCAATTACACATTACACAAGTTTTTACCCTGGAAATCCAACTTGGGAAAACCAGTGTTCAATTGATTTTATTATTATTTGGCCCATAGAGAAATACTTTTTTTTGTACAGTAATGGAACCTGTAACTCAACCCCTCTGGAAAACTTAGCCCATTGGAACCCCAATCTGCTTAGCCTCCTTCTCTCTCACCCCTTGTACAACTGTCATAGATATTTATATGGATCTCCGTGCGTTCCCTTCACACAAGCCACTAGTACGTATTTTGGTCCTCTAGAATTCAACTAACTCGACCTCCACTCGATTTCCCTTTGTGTGAATTTTCTGCTGTAACATTTCTTTCTCCTTAGCCTTGAGTTTCTCACTCGTCACTTGAAAAAATTACTCTCTCAATGACTGTCTACTGAATGTGTGTCTTTCTCCTCTCCTTAGGCCTTCTTTTATAACATTTCATGGACCAAAACCCTAACCCTTAATCTTCCAAAGTGATGGATGGCTAGGATTAAATCCTAAGCCTCACTTGAGATCAATGGTCAAGATTAGATCTAAGTCACTTAACCTTAGAAAACCTTAGTCAAAAGCCCACATTAATTAATTGGTTTAATTAATGTGCTTTTCCTAAGTCAAACTTAGAAAAGAAAAATAAAAGTCACTTAATAAATTAAGCAAGTACCTAGAGAGGCTTTGGACATCTTCTGCATGCTTGTCGCTTAGCCTATGCAGAAGCACCTATCCGAGCTATAATCATCAACAATACTTTCCAAGCTTGTGCACCCTAGGTATCTAAAAATAATAGTTGTCTCTCAAGTGGGCCCCACCAAGTTTCTCCTAGAATGCTCTAGAGTTATCCATATCTCAAAAATTTAACCAAAAACTAAATTTCTTGGAATGGCATGAAACGTGACCCTACTACTATACACAACACTAGGTCTTTAGAAATATTGCCAAATCTCAAAAAATCTCATTACAAAAAATAGGCCAAAAATCAACATATTCCAATTTCCCCCAAATTTTACATCCATACTATACTTGACACTCGTTCTTCGAAAATGTTATTATCTCTGAAAATGTGATTTCTATTTTTATATTTTGGTTTGACCAAGACAAAAAATAGTTGGGAACTTCACTAGTAGAACTTGATGCCATCTTTTCAATGGGTATCCAAATATATTATCAGATTTCAAGAATTAAAATTTCTAAAAATAGAAAAAAATTCAAGGTTTTAAATCTTGAAAATCTAAGGTGCTGATTTGAATAACTCAATATCAAGTCTCCAAAATTGTCATATGTTGTTGAAAAATATCAAGTTTCTAAAAATAGAAATTGATAAAAATAGTGGAATCAAGAATCTAAGTTCCCATTTCATCGCCTTCATCCCCAAGCATCCTCCAAAGTTCGAATGTAAATTCGATGTGTAGGGGAAAATGTTAAAAATAGATCTCTGGAAGCATGAAATGGTACCTATTAAAAATAGATTTTTGGAATCTTGAATTGGAAACTTACTTAAAAATAACACGTGTTGTCCTCGTGTAATATTGATCTCTGGATAATTTTTGAAACTTATACATTGCAACTCTGGAACAAGGTTGGATTGGAATGAAACTCTACAACAAGGTACCCATATGGTTGAGGTACTCATGAACTATCAACGTTGAATGGTGAGCTCTGTAATGTTGAATCCACCCCCTACAATGTTCATGAAACATCAAGAACATTATCTAGGATACATAGCTCTCGAATAAAACCTATCTACTTAGGGTGGATGATCTTAGCAAGAATATGATTGATGTGTAAGGCAAGTTCATTGGCTAGAATTTTGCGGGACTTGTTAATCCGAGTGATGGGGCTTTCGACTGGTAATCAACTTCGAATCCCTTTAACTGGTAAATAACTTTTTTATTATTGTGGTTTAAGATTTTGTTGCATGTTTTAATGCTTGTTTACAGGGATTTGTAGAGATTTAGCAATAATGATTTAAAAAGCCATTTTCAAAGGGGAATTCCTTTTAACCTATAGCTTCTCAGGCAATTGTAATAGTTGTGAAAAGCATGGTAAGTATTTAGATGAATTTTCATCTTTGTTATCAAATTTATTCATCATTATAGGAACATTGTATTCTATTTCATAAATATATACATTGAATTTTCCATCATTATATTTTTTGCTAAAACACTCTTATTTATATATTAAGATCTCTTTGAGTGTGTTTATTCTAACCCATGCGATTTAGGAGAGTATAACTAGTTTAGAGTATAACCAAAACATACATGATACATCTTGATGACAAAAACTAAATCTAAATCTTGATAATTGACTAAACAAAGAATAACTTGTATCAAGCCAAGCTATCTTATTTCAATCATAATTGAGTCATTATGGCTTGGGTGGATTGGGCTTTTGGCCTTAAAGGTTCTTCCTCTTCCACCACAAGTTGCTAGGATTTAAAACACAAAGCCTTATTGTTAGGGTTTAAAACACAAAGCCTCAACAGAGAGACACTTCGATAGTATTGTCACTTTGTCTTCAAACATGGCTAACAGGTGTTTGATCTTCTCTCGATGGGAACTCAATTACTCATAAGATCCCCCACCAATGCTTAGTATATTTTCTCATTAGTGACCTTAGTGGTTGTATATCTCTTATGCTTTAGGTTAAAAAATTTAGGCATGAGTCCCTACTAGGATAAAAAGTTCACCAACTAGTCACACATATCCAAGAGTTTGGAAGAAGCTCCTCCTCTTTCTTTCTGGTTCCACCACTCGACCTTTTCTCATATTCTTCTATATCTACATCCTTACCAAAGAATCTTTGTGTACACCGAGAGCCAATACCACATAAGTGATCAAAGGGCTTTGGATTAGGGAGATAGATGGCATCTATTTGATGCCATATGTGGCATTGAGTGTGAGTTGTAGGCTCTTGGTGTGGCAAACTTCCTTTACCACTTGAGGTCATAATTATTGTATTTAAGACATCCCACTCAAGGGATTGAATTGGTATTAGATCCACTGTTGTAACATGATAAGGAATTCCTAATCCTTATTAATTAGGATTTGATGGGATGGTGTAGTGAAGGGGAGGTGCACCTAATCCTAATTTCCTAGCAAGAAACTTTTTCCATTCTCCCTCTTACACCAGTTCCTCAAAATTTTAGAGTTGGAAATTTTGGATGTCATAACTTGGTTGGCTAACAAATCCTTTATTCTATTCATAGATGATATTACATGGACAAGTCAATATTCAAGAAGACAATTTAATGTTTGTTTAATCTAGTTAACTTTTCATGTCATATCCCACTAGGGGTTGTAGATTTTACTATCTATCTGATCTATGTAAACCTCCACGTCCCCTTTGAAGATGATTCCTTTGATCCCAAGTTTGAGGGTGTTTGTTATTTCCATTCTTAGAGCTTAAAACTTCACATTATTATTTGTTTTATGGTATATTAGCTTAAAGTTGTTGATTTACATATATGCATCATCAATGGTCATGTTATGTGTTGTTATTATGATGTGATGATTACATATTATTTTTGAATTTATGGATACTATGTGACGATTGGTGTTTTTCTTATGTTGCACATATGCATATGTCATCATGAATAACACATGTATGATCCATTGTGGCATTAATGGTCTATATAATTATGTGTGCATAATGATGAAATAATGTACATGTGTTGGGAAAGTTATATTCTTTATTAGCCTATGATAGATGCTATGTTTTGATCATGAAATAATGATGATGTAATGTCTGTGATGACATGCTTTGATATCATGCAATGTTTGCTATTTATATATTAGCCACAAGATGGCAATGAGTTGATAGCATGTGGAATACACTAATTACATTTTGGTTGTGGGGTGGTGATGATTGGATACATATTATAACTAATATCTTGTTATTATGATAAGAGTGTGAGCTTGACATGATAGTCACTCCATGGACATGGAGAACTGGTTCAATGAAAGATCTCGTGGGATCCCTTATCCATGAAAATAAGATCTCCTTATAAGCAAATTTTATGCCTCGAGGACAACTCAATCATGTTATATTGACATCTCATTAAGCTATATGAAATTGAGTGGATTATCTATATCCATATTTTTGAGAGAATAAGAAGTTGAGTGATTGGGAGAGGGACAACTAATTACTGTTGAAATATTGTAACTACAAAGAGTATTCTATTTATTATTGAGTTATTATTCATTAGATCAATCCCCTTTTGTGGATTGATCATGTCGGGCATTGTAATTGACCAAATCCCCTTTTGTGGATTGGTCAAACCCTAAATATATTATGCAAATTAAGAAGTCGACCCCCAGGCTAATTAAAGTGGTTTTAACCACTAAGAAGACATGTCAGCCGTGCCTAGTGAAGAGACACCTTTCCAACACCTGCCATTTTGTATAAATAAAGGAAGCCAACACCTCATTTGATTACTCACTCATTCACTCATCCAGAGTGCAAGTTTGATAGCTGTAGTTGGGAGAAGAAGGAAGAGATAGGCACATTGGTTAGTGTTGGATATTCTCTAGTGTTTTGGTCTATTGTCTTGCAATTGTATTGGCTATCTATATTAAGAAAGTTTTTGCTGGTTTCTTAGGATAAATGTTGTGTATCTTGTGATTGTGTTTCTCTCAATGATCCTATCTATTCTATGGTTATCTAGTAAATTGAAAAGAAACCTAATAATAACTTAAACCTTAACATGGAATCAGAGCTAAACTGAAGAGAGCATCTTTCACTGAATAAACGTCACTGTTGCCGTACAAGAAAATTAGGGCTTTTTGTTGAAGAGGAATATCCGCCTAATAATCATTTAGAAAAGTGCGCCCTAGCCTAGGGAACTCTTTGGCACCTTCAACACACTTTTTCAGTGGATAAAACTCCCGGAAAGTGAAACCTTAGTTTTCACTGATACTAGAAAACCATAAAACCATAAGTACCAACAAACCAGGAAACCAGAATTAGTATCAGAAGTACTAGTCCAAAATTCTGCTGGTTAAGTTTGAAGGGGAAAAATTTGGATTTTCTGAAATCTAACTGCACTAGGCTACTCGCCTTAGCCAAGCTCACCTCTTGGTAAGTTCAAAATTAAATTATGATCATTTCAATTTTTGGTCATTTTCCTAGCTCCAGGTAAAGATGTCTGCAAGCACTAAAGCTTGTTGACAAGCTAGAAGGTGTAGAAAACTTCTGTGCCTGGAAGTATAGGATTGCACTCATTCTTGAAGAGAATGACCTAGAAAGATTCATTAAAGAAGATGTACCAGAACCTACCGATGTTGTAGCTAAAGAAAAACACCAAAATGACACAGTTAGGGCCAAAAGAATCATTGCAGATTCTATTAAAGATCACTTGATTCCTCAAGTGGCTTCAAAGAAGACTCCAAAAGAAATGTTTGATTCCCTAACCAGATTGTATGAAGGAAATGACATCAATCGAAAGATGAATCTAAGAACTCAACTCAAAAGTACAAGGATGCAGAAAGGAGAAACATTTCAGGAATATTTTTCTGGAATATTACAATTCAAAGAACATCTAGAAGCAATTGGTGATACTCTAGATGAAGACGAACTTATAATGACAACCCTTAATGGTCTCACAAGACCTTGGGATGCATTCATCCAAACTATTTGTGCCAGAAATGTGATTTTAAACTTGGATAGTCTTTGGGAAGAATGTGTTCAAGAAGAAGCAAGAGTAGCTAACCAAGAAGCATTACTATCAAGAGATGAAGATCAAGCCCTAACTACTCATACTAAAGGAGGAAGAAAGAGGTCTTGCTTTTAGAAAGAAACTCATAAGGAGTCTCACCCCCAAAACAAATTCATACATAAAGAATCTCACCCTCCAAGGAGATTCCAGAAGTTTCAGAAAGGCCAAAGAAGAGAAAAATATTTCTCATCCTACCAATGTTACCATTGTGACAAGATGGGACATATTGCTAAGAATTGTCCAGCTAGACGAGAAGAATAGAAGAGAAACAAGAGGCACCATGCCCATACAGTTGAAGATGAAGAGCTACCCACAAAGCTGATAAAAGAACAGATTGAAGACTATGTCTTAATCTTTGCCCTCTCAGGATCAATGTCCCCTGGTGAGGACACTTGGGTCATAGACTATGGTGCTTCCAAGCACATGACAGGTCAAAGATACATTCTCTCTTGCCTTACAGAAAAGAAGTTTCCCCAGAAAGTTACACTTGGAGATGATTATCAATACCCTATCAAAGGAGTAGGAGAATCAAATTACAAACTTGATTCAGGGACCCCAATGAAGATGAAGGATGTACTATATATACCAGGTTTGACAAAGAACTTACTTTCTATCTCAGCTTTAGAGAAGAAAGGCTTCAGAATTGCCTTCATAGATGGAGAAGTTATTATGTGGCCCAAAGCAAAAACCATGGAAGAAGCAATTGTTATTGGAAAATAAGAAGGTGGCTTGTATAAGCTAAAGGGTCACTTGGAAGCAGCCTTGACCCATTCCATTGAGAATCCATGTGAACTTTGGCATAGAAGACTAGCTCACATCAACTACAAGGCATTACCATATGTAAGCAAGACAATCATAGGTCTACCAGAATTCAAGGTTGACGATGAAGGTGTGTGCAACGAATGTGCACAAGGAAAGAACATCAAGAACCCTTTTTCGAAGAGATACAATAAAGCAGAAGGAGTCCTAAAGCTCATTCACTCAGATGTATGTGGCCCAATGCCATCAACCTACATCAATGGGTATGTATATTATGTGTCTTTTATTGATGACTATTCTCGCAAAACCTGGGTTTACTTTTTGAAATCAAAAGATGAAGTGTTCAGTAAATTCAAGGAATTCAAAGCCTTGATAAAGAATCTCTCTGAAAGAAAGATAAAGATACTCAGGTGAGATAATGGAGGAGAATACACCTCAAGAGGGAGCTCACCACTCCCTACAATCCTCAACAAAATGGTGTAGCAGAAAGAAAGAATAGAACTATAATGGAAGCAGTGAAGACTATGATCCATGATCAAGATCTTCCAATGCACTTATGGGTAGAAGCAACAAAAACAACAATATATGTACAAAACAGATTGTCCCATAGTGCACTTGGGTTCAAAACCCTTGAAGAGATGTTCTCCGGAAAGAAGCTAGAAGTAAGCCATCTCAAAATATTTGGCTGTCCAGTATTTGTACACATTCCAAAAGAGAAGAGAACCAAGCTGGACCCTTCAGGAAAGAAGGGAATATTTGTTGGATACTGTGAGGTCTCCAAGGCCTTCAGAATTTATATACCAGGTTACCATCATATTGAGATCAGTAGGGATGTAACCTTTGATGAAGATGCAACACTCAAGAAATCAAGAAAATGCCCGCTTGAAGAAGTATATGAAGAAGAACCTATGGCTCCCAGAGTTGCAGAACCAGTGAGGGAAGTCATAACTTCCCCTAATGAGGAGATTCTAGAAGATCATGACATAATAGAATCCCAAGAACCTCCGCAGATGATGATCTCCCACAAGAGAAAGCCAGCCTGGACAAGGGTACTTATTCAAGATGGAGAGAAGTATGGTGCCCCTGAAGGAACCACGAGACAAGTCAAGAAACCCAAGCCATTCTCTAGTTATATGGCTTTGATGTGTGCTCTCTTAGAGAAGAAGCCTACTTGCTTTGAAGAAGCTATGCAGAAGAAAGAATGGGAAGATGCCATGACAGAAGAATACCAATCCATTATAAATAATGATGTATGGGAAATAATTCCCAGACCAAAGAGCAAGGATGTGGTATCTTCCAAATGGCTTTTCAAAATAAAACATGCCACTGATGGAAGTATTGAGAAATATAAAGCAAGGTTTGTTGCTCGTGGCTTTTCTCAAAAGGAAGGCATTGACTATGAAGAGACGTTTTCTCATGTAGCCAGATACACTTCAATCAGAACCATCATAGCTCTTGTAGCTAAGATGAAGTGGAAGTTACACCAGATGGACGTGAAAACAACTTTCTTGAATGGTGTCATTGAAGAAGAAGTGTATATAGAACAATCTCAAGGGTTTGAAGTTGAAGACAAGAAGACTCATGTCTACAAGTTGAAGAAGGATCTATACAGATTGAAGCAAGCTCCTAGAGCTTGGTATGGAAGGATTGGCAATTTCCTGACGAGCTTGGGCTTTACCAAGAGTAAAGCTGATTCTAACCTTTACTTCAAGGTTATGGATGATGAGCTTGTTATATTGCTGTTGTATGTGGATGACTTATTCTTAACTGGAGAAGAAAAGCGCATCACTGATTGTAAGAAGAAGCTTGCTGCAGAATTTGAGATGAAAGACCTTGGCCTAATGCACTATTTCTTAGGTCTTGAGGTTTGGCAGAGCACAAAGAAGATCTTCCTTAACCAAGGGAAGTATGCAGTTGAAATACTGAAGAGATTTGATATGTTGGAGTGCAAATCCATGAATACACCCATGGAAACAAAGTTGAAGCTCCTGGTTGACACTTCGTCAGAATTGATTGATGCTACGTTGTACAGATAGATCATTGGATCGTTGATATATCTGACGAACACCAGGCCAGATATATGTTTTGCTGTGAACACCTTGAGTCAATTTCTGGTAGAGCCTAGACGTGTTCATTTGGTTGCTGCAAAACATGTGATGAGGTACCTTAAGGGTACATTAGAGCAACCGTGATCCTATGTGATAAACAGAGTTGCATAAAGATGACAAAGAACCCTGTGTTCCATGACAAGTCAAAACACATAGAGATCCGATATCATTACATCCGTGATATGGTGCAGAGAGGAGCCATAAAGCTCCAGTATGTTAGCACAGATAAACAGGTTGTAGATGTGTTGACCAAGCCTCTATCTCGTGTAAAGTTTGAGCACTTTCAAGATAAGCTTGGTGTAGTTCGAAAGGACCTCCCTTGAAAGGGGGAGTAGTGTTGATGCGAACCTAGTGCTGAAGATTTCCAGCTTCGTGCTGATGTTGTTGTGATGCCAGCCTAGTGCTGAAGATTTCCATCTTCGTGTTGATGTTGTTGTGATGCCAGCCTAACACTGAAGATTTCCAAGTTCGTGCTGATGTTGTGATGCCAGCCTAGTGCTGAAGATTTCTAGCTTCGTGCTGATGTTGTTGAGATGCCAACCTCGTGCTGAAGATTTCTAGCTTCGTGCTGATGTTGTTGAGATGCTAGCCTCGTGCTGAAGATTTCCAACTTCGTGCTGATGTTGTTGAGATGCTAGTTTCGTGTTGAAGATTTCCAGCCTAGTGCTGATGTTGATGTTCCAACCTTCGCGATGTGATGCTGTTGTTGTTGATGATGCTCCAACCTTCGTGCTATGATGCTGTTGTTGTTGATGTTGTATCAACCTTGTGTTGTTATTGATGATGATGATGTATTAGTGTTATACTAATCCATGTTGATGCAGATGATGATGATGCCATTACAACTCCTTACTGTGGATGATGATATTGATGATGAGAAAAACTTCCAATGATTTATAGATATGCCAGTCAGTGTTCCAGATGTTGTTGATGTTGCTTCCCTCTCTCTCTTTTGATGATGTTGTAGAATACCCTTCTTGTTAAGGGGGAGTGTTGAAATATTGTAACTGCAAAGAGTATTCTATTTATTATTGAGTTATTATTCATTAGATCAATCACCTTTTGTGGATTGATCATGTTAGGCATTGTAATTGACCAAATCCCCTTTTGTGGATTGGTTAAACCCTAAATATATTATGCAAATTAAGAAGTCGGCCCCAGGCTAATTAAAGTGGTTTTAACCACTAAGAAGACAAGTTGGCCCTGCCCAGTGAAGAGACACCTTTCCAACACTTGCCAGTTTGTATAAATAAAGGAAGCCAACGCCTCATTTCATTTCTCACTCATTCGCTCATATAGTGCGCAAGTTTGATAGCTGCAGTTGGGAGAAGAAGGAAGAGAGAGGTGCATTGCTCAATGTTGGATATTCTCTAGTGTTTTGGTCTATTGTCTTGGCATTGTATTGGCTATCTATATTATGGAAGTTTTTGCTGGGTGTTCTCCCCCATGAGGGTTTCCCAGGATAAATGTTGTGTATCTTGTGATTGTGTTTGTCTCAGTGATCCTATCTATGCTATGGTTATCTAGTAAATTGAAAAGAAACCTAATAATAGCTTAAACCTTAACAATTACATGTATGAACAAGTAACCAGGAGAGAGACAACTAATTATATGTATGAACAAGTAACTAGGGGCGAGGCAAGTGGTGAATAAGTAACGTTGGGGGGTGGGGGGGATGAGGACACCTAGTAAATAAGTAATCAAGATGGGAAAACTGGTGAATGAGTAATGAGGACGAGTACAATTGATTACACCAAAGATCATGAGGATTTATAAATAGTACTAAACTGGGAGGGGGATAATTCGTGAAGTAGTAAACCGAGAGGGGCGTAATTACTGATGATGTAAAATGGAAGTGAATAGGGAAAGTGAACCACCCAGAAGAAAAATAACTAAAAGTTCAAGTATAAATGGTGTGAACATATTCATGATTATTTGTGTTGATTAATAGATATTTTGTGAATCATAATGCAAGTGCATGTTAACTGTAAGGATAATTATGTTTGCATGCTAGTGCAGGGGAAAATTTCTCATGATAGCTACACAAGCAAAATGCTATAGGGAGGCTAACTAGGCCAACAAAGGCTATTGGCTATGTTTGTAATATTCCCATTGAATTCTCTATCGTGAGGTTACATAGAAGGTCTCTAGGCAATCCATGGTATGAGACCAAAAAATTTGATCCTTTGAGATTGTCAAGAAAGAGTCATCAATAAAACGACCTTTGACCAATTAATTAACGTCTAGTTTGAGAAGGGGAATTCCTCAAATAACACCAAAATGCACCTTAGAGCCGAGTAAATAGCGAAGAGCGTCAATCGCCAACACATGAGAGGGATGGGGCTAAGGGGCACATTTGTCAGATAAATTTGAAAATCCCAACCTCCTTAGAAGAGCATATGTTAATGGTAAGACAAGATGAGGCATCGATAAATAGTGGTTCGATGTTATTTATAAAGGATGGGCCAAACCCTAGAGAGGGAAGAGTGAATGACCACTCTACTCACTCGTAAAGGATGGGCCAAACCCTAGAGAGGGAAGAGTGAATGACCACTCTACTCACTCGTAAAGGATGGGCCAAATCCTAGAGCAGGAAGAATTCTTAGAGTGAAGGGCCTCTGTACTTGATTGTAGACTTTCTCTAAATCAATTTTTATAAACAAGGTGTCAAGGTTGAATGACTTGCACACTCCATGCCTTGAATTGCACACAAATTAGCTTAATATCTTAGTAAATAACTAAGAGCTTCCATTGCTAACACAAAGAGAATTGGCACTAAGGGGCACCCTTGTTAGATAAATTTGAAAATCCCTGTAATGTATCTTTGACCATTAATTAGCCTCTAGTTCGAGAAGAAGAATTCCTCAAATAACACCAAAACTCACCTTAGAGCTGAGTAAATAACGAAGAGCATCAACCACTACCACATGAGGGGGTTGGGGCTAAGGGGCACGTTTGTCGAATAAATTTGAAAATCCCTACCTCCTCGAAAGAGCATATGTTAATGGTAAGACACGATAAGGCATCCACAAATAATTCTTCAACGCTATTGATAAAGGATGGGCCAAACCCTAGAGCAAGAAGAATTACCAGAGTGAAGGGCCACTCTACTCACTTGTAAAGGATGGGCCAAATCCTAGAGCAAGAAGAATTCCTAGAGTGAAGGGCCACTCTACTCGATCATAGGATTTCTCTAAATCAACTTTTATAAACAAGGTGTCAACGTTGAATGACTAGCACACTCCATGTCTTGAATTGCACCCAAATTCGCCGAAGAACCTAGTAAATAACTAAGAGCTTCCATTGCTAACACATAGAGGGTTGGCAGTGAGGGGCACCCTTGTCAGATAAATTTGAAAATCCATGTAATATACCTTTGACCAATTAATTAGCCTCTTGTTTGAGAAGAGAAATTCCTCAAATAACACCAAAATTCACCTTAGAGCCGAGTAAATTGCAAAGAGCGTCAACCACCAACACATGATAGGGCTAGGGCTAAGGGGCACCTTTGTCAGAGAAATTTGAAAATCTCAACCTCCTCAGAAGAGCATATGTTAATGGTAAGACAAGATAAGGCATCCACAAGTAGTGCTTCAATGCTATTGATAAAGGATGGGCCAAACCCTAGACCACGAAGAATTACCAGAGTGAAGGGCCACTATACTTACTCGTAAAGGATGGGCCAAATCCTAGAGTAGGAATAATTCCTAGAGTGAAGGGTCACTCTACTCCATCGTAGGATTTCTCTAAATCAACTTTTATAAACAAGGTGTCAAGGTTGAATGACTTGCACACTCCACACCTTTAATTGCACCCAAATTCTCCTAAGAGCTTAGTAAATAAGTAAGAGCTTCCATTGCTAACATATAAAGGGTTGGTACTAAGGGGCACCCTTGTCAGATAAATTTGAAAATCCCTATAATATACCTAAAACATATTATGTTTATTATCATGTAAAAATAGTTATAGGTCAATTATTGATGATGACGATGATGAGGATTAACGTCCACTAAGACTGGATTGGTCTATCATACCTTTAGAGGGTAAGTCATTACTTGCGATTCTTTAGAATTTTGTTTCTATGCTCGAAAAGCATTAAGAGAAGCTTTCCAATATCACCATAGTTTTGTTGAGTTAAGAGGTTAGGAAGGTTGGTAGTGTGACAAATATTTTGAAAATGAGATCTAATCTGGGTGTAGGCTGGACAATCTAAAAGAAAGTGCTTTTCATCTTCAACCTTCTTAGTGTCACAAAGGTGACACACTATTTCAATTGACCAACGCCCAGTTTCACTATGGAGCTCGTGAGAATTTGTTCCTATCTTAGCAATGCTTATTTTTTTCTTTACACTTGTCAAAACATATAGATAATTTTGATCTTCTAGATTAGGGTTGATTACATCCTTATAATACCTTAATTTTATTTTTTCCTCTTTCTCCTTAAATTTTGATTTGATGATATTTTTAATAGTATCTTTATTCTGCAAAATGGTGTCTTCCATGATTCCCCAATAGTTTAGCCAAGACCGAGCATCTTTATGCCATCCTCGCTTGAGTCAATGATGGTTACGACTCGAATTTGAAGCAATTTTAGGAAGCCTCTTGTCTTCCATGTTGTTCAACTTGTTCTTATACATTTGGTATCTAGTCATAGTCGTGCTCTCAATGGGGGAGAGGCTTTTTTCTAAGAGGAGGATGGGATAAGGTGTATTGTCCTTAATTGTGAGATTATAGGTTCTATAATTCTTTTGTATTTTCTCTATCTTTCTCCAGGATTCATGAGAGATACTACAGCCCCAAACTTTACATCCATAAAGAATAACAGGTGTAACAAGAGTCTCAAAGAGGAGTTTCTTCTTATCCCAATAATCATTTTCTCAATGCTATAATTCCAATTGAGTTTGTGGTGAATATCAATTCCAAGATATTTGTATGAAGTCCTTGCTCCAAGTTGTTGTTGTCATATACGAAGGTATCACAAGTGATCTTATTGGATTTAATAGTCATGCCCTTAGGCTTATCCGTATTAACAGTCATACCCATATTGGAGCAAAAATCCTTGAGGATTCGTAGTTGGTTATCAAGATCATGGGGACTCCTTGACATAAGAACGATATCATTGGCATAAAGAAGAAGATTTATGATTATACCAGTGAGAGTAGGGTCGACACAACCTTCTTTTTCCAAGCAATCTTTTAACTTGTCAATGTATATGCCAAAAAGGGTAGGGGACAAGGGACAATCTTGTTTGACTCCGATATTGCAGTTAATCTCTTTCGACCAACCCTCAATGTTTTTAAACTTAGCAATAACGTTCTCATACATCCTTACTGCAACAACCCTCAACTCGAGAGGCACTTTTATCTCTTCCAACCTATTCCAAAGGTTTTTCTTAGGAACCATGTCAAAAGCTTTTCTAAAGTCAACAAAACGACAAAAAATATTGGTTTTAGTATTGCAGAACTCCTCTGCAATGATCCTAAAGGTAACACGATGGTCCACAATTGAATGATACCTCCTAAACCCAGCTTGGCCTTTATATCATTTACCGTGACTTTCTAGCCAAAGACTAATCTTCTGTTCCAAGATAATTCTATAAAGCTTGGCTAAAATCGGACTAATCATAATGATCCTATAATTAGAGGGAATGTTTCTATCCCCATTTTTAAAAATAGGAACAATGAGGCTTTGTGTCTAGGGGGTCTAGGGAAGCCCTCCTTGACTGCTAAATTGAAGAGCTTGTGAATGTGAGGGATAAGGATAGGCTCTCCGATTTTAAAAGTTTCATCTTGGTAGCCTTCAATGCCCTTAGCTTTCCCATTTGCAAATCGCTTAACCTCGAACTCTATGTCATCTAAAGAAAAAACTTCATCCTCTGTAGGGACAATAGGAATGGTGTCCATGACATTAGGGAACTCGTAAAGACTTTTAAGGTAGGAATTCCAGTCCCTTAAGGGAATCATATTATTTTCTTTAGTATTGTGGTTTATAATTTGGCTCTAGAACTTCTTAGGATCCAACTTAGATAGTTGTAAAAGTTGCTCTTGCCTTTTATTGATATAGTACCTTTTCTTCATTTTAATTATGGATTTGTACGTATTGATCTTATCGAGTTTTAAGGACTCATTAGAAGCATCCCTAATGACTTTCCTAGAAATTTTACATTCTTTATCATACCAAGGGTTGGTCTTTCTATTATTCTTTTTACATGACACCTCAAAAGAGAACTTGTTAATAGAAGTGGAAAGGGTAGTTGTAAAATTATGATAGAGTTCTTCAATGTTGTCCTTATAAGTTAGGAAATTTAATTCACTATTTAAATCCTTTAAGTAAAGGTCAAATTTACTTTTGTCAAAGCGCAATTTCCTTTGATGATCAAAATTCTCTTCAATGGCGTTCTTGTGCATGGCAAAGTTTAGAGTTAGGGTTAAAGGTTTATGATCAAAGTCGGGTTCATGGTCATTTAAAAGGTCAAAAGTTGCTATTTGGTTGGAAACGAGGATATCTAATATCACATAATCTACAACACTACTACCTAGCCCATGAATACATGTCATCTGGTTGGAGTTTGGCCACTTCATTACTCCATTGCAAATTATTAGGTCTTGAGAGTTGGAGAGCTTGACTAACTCAGTACCAAACGAATTCTCAATTAGGTCTTCAGAGCTTCTTTTGTAGCTATTAGATAAAACAAGGTCCTCATCTAGCCATAAAGGATTATGATTAGAATCGATACTTAAAGAGTAGCTTGTTTAGTTGTAGTCCTAACATTAAAGTCTCTTAGCAGGTGGATATTACCTTCATTTTCAAACTATAAATATTTTGTTCTAAATTATTATAGGGACAATTGCTATCTAGATTGTTTTTCTTATAAAAAGTAAAATTAATAGGTGCAAATGATCCAAAAAGGATCCAGAGAAGATTAAGGATAACTCAGAATTCACAGAAGCAACTCAGGAAGCTCAGAATGGCCTCAACGGATAGAGAAAGGGAAAAAATTCAAAGTTCTCAAAACTTAGTGAAATTGGTATCATTGCGAAGAGCGCATTGCAAGATTTCCAACGGCGTAAATGACTCGTCAAACAGAGTTACATATCAAAAGATATTCACGGTCAAAGTTTTGGTCAACCTAGCCCAATCAACATGGATGAGTCAGCATCCGTACTGCTGACGTCAACATCAGTACCGATGACGTCAGTGTCTGTACAGTGTACGTGGCACACGTAGAGGATGACATGTGTTATGCTGATGTCAGCATGACGTCAACATGGTGATGTAGTAGCACTAGAGGCTGCCATGTGTCACTCATTTTCAACATTTTCAGGTCAACATGTGGACCAATGAGGAAGTGCCACGTGGTAGTTCGTACAACCACATGGCAGGTCGTACGGGACGTGGTAGACACGTGGCATGCAGACGACGTGGCATGGTGACTGTATAGGTGAATGACGTGGGGCAATGTTTGGTTGCCACGTGCCCCAGTCATGGGCTGCCATGTGGCAGTGGGCAAATGCCCTGTGAGGGCCCGTAACCGAAATTTCAAAAATAAAAAAGGTGCCCCACCAAATCTGGCGGAGGTTCCGCCAAATCTGATGGTCGACCTTCGTTATAATCCAACTCCGACAAATCTAAACAAGACTCCAAAATTGGTGGCGGTTAACACTATATATATATGTGTGTGTGTGTGTGTGTGTGTGTGTGTGTGTTGTTGTAACAAAGTACTAAAAAGGGGAGGCTGGCGGGCTTGACCTCGGGACCTCCCCCAACTACTATGCTTTTAATATAACTCCGCCAACCAACTAGCCTAACGACTATGTTGGTACATCCGCCCTCCATTTTTACTTAAGAAGCCAAGTCTGCAGAGTTCGGGGGTCAGACCAGGGCGCGATTATACGAACATGGCACGGTTTTCGAGAAATTTTCCCATGAATTAATTGCAGGGTAGGCACAAAAATCGAGGTGAAATTCCTCAGGGGCTTGGAAGTGCCAGACTCAGATCAAGGCGTGGAGACGGTCGTTTTTGGGTAATTCGATGCCACAAATTCAATGGTGTTGTTTGTTTTTTGATTTGAGCAAAGCTTCTGCAACATAACTCTAGAATGAGATATACTTATGTATTTTGCCTAATTATTTTGCTGAGTTAATAAAAAGGCCTACCCATTTGAGAGTAGGACCCGTAGACGTAGTCCACCAGGGACTAACTCCATTATCAAGTTTTTATGTTCAAATTTGATGCTCATGTCTCTTCATTATTGAGCTTTTCCTTCTTTACGATGCACTTTAATTTATGATGATTCAATACAATTCTTTATAAGTCACATCGATGAAAAGATCTTGGATCATGTTGGTATCAGAGCAGTCATCTTTGACTTGAATTGTTGAGTGTGAATGCTTACTAGGGCCAAGCATAAGCAGGGAGAAGGAACTCTTAAGACTTTCAATCCCAAAGTTGGCCATGCATCCCGAAGGAAGAAGATGGTTGAAGAGGACAAGCATGATGAACAGGAGAAAAACTTCCATATGGTCTTTTATCGCATGTCAGAAATGGTCGAGCGAATGTATGGAGACTAGGAGAAGAGGATGAAGAAGAAAGGGAAGAAAAAGGAAGCACAAGCAGATGATAATGCTTCAGTGAATCAAGGGGCTGGAGGAGACCCTCCTGAGCCTCCATCTTCACCATCAAGTTCTAGCTATTCTTCCTCTGAGCATTCTCATCATTCTCATAATTCTAGCCATAAAATTTCTTTTAAGAAACCATTATTAAAGCTTGATGTAAAATTTTCTTTACCTATGTTTAATGGAGATGCTAATCCTGAAAATCTAGATAATTCAAACCGACATGTTGAAGTATATTGCCGTGTTCAACAGATTGATGAAGAGGAAGTTAAGTGCAATTGGCCTCTTTTCGGTTGGAAAGCACCGCTCTCGTATGGTGGGAGAGCAAACTTCAGGACATAAGTAAGTGTGGTAATCTTCTTTCCTCATGGTCGGAATTTAAATCAGCGATAAGGACACAATTTTATCCATTGGGTTATTTACATAAAGCAATGATGGAATGACAAACTTTAAGACAAAGTAAAGGTCAAACTGTACAAAGTTTCACGGAAGAATTTAGGAAGAAAGTTCTTGCATCAAACGTTCCTTTGGATTCGTATGAAACTTTAATGAAGTATATTGGCGCACTTCATAGTTATATTCGTCATACTTTACTATTGGTTAACCCCACCAGTCTTGAGGAAGTTTGTGTGCAAGCCGCTCACCTTGAGAACAGGGGAAAGCATGTTCAAGAAGATCCCACAAATAAACCTTCCAATCTCCCACATAAGCAGTTTAAGAAGTTTAAAAGGAAGGACAAAAAGACCGCCACTGTAAAGAGAGAAGAAGGAAAACCATCTTGCACTCATTGCAAGAAGAATGGTCACGATGATGAACACTGTTGGAAACTACATCCAGAGAAGAGACTGAAATAGTTCGGTGGAAAGGGGAAGACAAAGACTGTTGCTACAGTGCAAGAAGATCTTGGTTCCGATTCAGGAGACGAAGAGACGAAGGAAAGATCACAACAGTTGGAGTACAAGGTAAAGATTCCCTTCATGCTAGTTCAAATTCCAATAATGAATCTCATGATGATGAGAGAAAGAGGAATGAATTATTTCATATAAGAGTTGTATCTGAACACACTAAGATAGATACATTATTTGATCCAGGTTCCCAAGTAAACTTGATATTTGAAGCACTTGTCAAAAAGATGGGTCTTGAAACTAAACCACATCCAAAGCCTTATCCTCTTGGTTGGGTATGTGATAAAGCAAAACTTAATGCACCAAGCAATGTAGGGTTAGATTTGCTATTGCTTCAATGTTGATTGATGAAGTGGATTTGGATGTTGTATCACTTGATATATGTGGCATAGTGCTGGGGAGTCCTTATCTTTATGATAGAAAAATAGTCTTCTTTTGTCATGAGAACAAATATCACCTTACTAAAGGGGGAGTGGAATATATTGTTAGAGCCCACAACATGAGGGTAAACACAACACTTGTTAGTGCAGGATAGATGAAGAGATTGATAAACACTAATAAGAGATATGTAGTCATGGTCGTAAGGGAAAAAGATGTTGAAACATCCGATGCTTTTCAAGGATGTGATCCTTCTCATAAGAAATAATTAATTGTTATTGTTTCTAAGTATGATGATATTTTCTAGGAACCAGATGGATTACCTCCTAAGAGGGAAATCCAACATCAAATACATTTTCAGCAAGATTCTCCTCTTCCTAATGTGGGCATGTACAGGATGTCAGTTGTAGAGATGACAACGATACAAAAACAGGTACAAGACTTATTGAATCAAGGGGTTATCAGGCCCAACTCATCTCCTTGTCGTTCTCCGATCGTGATTGTGCCAAAGAAGGATGACACATGGCGAATGTGTGTCAATTACCAGGCCTTAAACAAAATCATGGTGAAAAACGATACCCTCTTCCTCGTATAGATGATTTACTTGGTTTATTAAATAATGTTGTTTATTTCACTAAGTTGGATTTGTGTAGTGGATACCATCAAATCAGGGTTGCAAAACAAGATGCATGGAAAACTGCCTTTAAAACCAAACAAGGATTGTTTGAGTGGTTAGTTATGCTGTTTGGGCTTTTTAATGCTTCGACAACCTTCATGCGTGTAATGAATGATGTATTCAGACCATTTCTAGATGATTTTGTGATTGCATATTTAGGCGACATTCTTATATTTAGTGGGACTTGGGATGAATATGTAAGGCATGTAAAGCAAGTATTAGATACTTTGCAAAGGGAAAAGTTATATGTAAAATTGTCCAAATGTGAATTTGGTAAGACTGGACTTGTATACTTAGGTCATATTGTAGGAGGAGGACAATTGAAAATTGATCCTTCCAAGATTGATGTAATTGTAAATTGGCCTGAGCCGAAAAGTGTAATCGAAATACAAAGCTTCTTAGGTGCAGTCCAGTATTGGAGGAGATTCATTTCAAACTTCTCCTTTATAGCAACTCCTTTGCATGCCTTAACCAGTGTGAAGAACACTTTTCAATGGGGAGGAAAGCAACAAAAAACTTTCGACACTTTGAAGGAAAAGATCAGTACCGCACCAATATTAGCAGTGTCAAATTTTCAGCATCCTTTTGAGACTGAGACAGATGCCAGCCGGTACACCATGGGTGCAGTATTGATGCAATATTGTAAGCCTATCTGTTACCACTCTGAAACTTTTAACCAAGCTGTTGTTAACTATCCTACGTATGATAAAGAGTTGTATGCATTAGTTCAAAGCGTAAAGAAATGGAAGCACTACTTGTTAGGGAAGGAAACAATCATACATACAGATCATCAACCCTTACAGTATCTCCAAGCACAAACCAAACTGCAACAATCTCAACATTACAGATGGATGGGTTTTCTTCAACAATTTCACTTGGTAATCAAATACAAAAAGGGTACAAGTAACAAGGTAGCCGATATGCTTTCTGGACCTCCTATTGTTGCTTCTATTATTTTGAAGAATGCTTCTTTATCTCATGATAGCTATGTGGAACAATATGCCATTGATGAAGATTTTAAAGAAGTATTTGAGAAGATAACCCATGGTGCACAGGTAGAGAACTATTGCCTGCGAGGAAAACTACTCTACCATCTTGGAAAGCTATGTATTCCTACAAGTGAACGAGTCCATGTAATACGAGAAGCTCACACTTCTCTTGTGTTTGAGCATTTTTGGGTAGGAAAAACTATGGCTCATCTGCAGAGGTTTTGTTATTGGCCTCAAATGAAAGCAATTGTAACTAAATATGTAAAGGGGTGTGTGATGTGTTCTACTTGTAAGCCCACTAATAGAAAATTGGGGCTATACTTACCACCTCCAGTTCCATCCCATCCATGGGAAAATATCTCCATGGATTTTGTAGGGGGTTTACCAATGCCGAAAAGGGGTCATGACTATTTGTATGTTGTAGTGGATAGGTTCAACAAGATGTGTATTTTAATGCCATGTAAAAAGAAGATCATTGGTGAACAGACTGCTAATCTCTTCTTTCAGTATGTTTGGGTTCACTTTGGGTTACCCACATCGATTATCTCGGATCAAGATACTCGATTCCTTGGGGATTTTTGGACAAGCTTGTGGAGAATGATGGACACCAAGTTGAAGAGGAGCACTGCTTTCCATCCACAGACCGATGGACAGACAGAGGTTGTAAACCGAACAATGGTACTTTTGCTTCGAGGCTACTGCAACAAGCATCCCAAGTTATGGGATGAATAGATACCCTATGTACAACATGCTTACAATCGAGCCTTACATTCCTCCACTCAATGTTTGCCTTTGGAGACATGTTTTGGGTATTTGCCTAGGGTTCCTTTGGACTTGATGTATGGGAGAGATGCTGATTCAAATGAAGAAAGAAATGAAGACAGAGCTTGCAAGTTCATTCAGAGGATCCAACAGGGACATCAAGCAGTCAGGGAACAGTTGGAGAAAAGTGAAGCATAGTATAAAGCTCGACATGACAAACACATGGTCGATCATTAGTTCCAGGTTGGAGACCAGGTATGGCTTCACATCAACAAGAAGAGATTGAAGGGTGAATGCAAGAAACTCAAGCCCATCTGTTATGGATCCTTCACTATTTTGGAGAAAAGTGTTATCGATGTTTTTCATCTAGATCTTCCACCTTATATGCAGATCTACTCAGTTGTAAATGTAGAAAACTTGAAACTTTTTGAGCCTCCCATGATCATGGATCAGGGTGAGGAAGTTTCAATACCTTTAGTTGATGAGTTTGCTCCTGAGTACTTGGATGAGTTGAAGGAAGATATCATCTTGGACGTAAGGACGAGGACTTCACGCAGGGGTGATGCTGATTATCTTTGAGTGGGATTAAAGGGCACACATCCAAGCAAGACAAAGTGGATTGAGAAGGGCAAGGTGAGGGAACTCTTCCCTCACTTATTTTTTGATTGATGAAAGCTTTTGGTGGTCCAAAAAGCTCTCAGTGGGAAGGTATGATCCAAAAAGGATCCAGAGAAGACTAAGGATAACTCATAATTCACAGAAGCAACTTAGGAAGCTCAGAATGGCCTCAACAGATATAGAAAGGGAAAAAATTCAAAGTCCTCAAAACTCGATGCAATTGACATCATCGCGAAGAGCGCGTCGCAAGCTTTCCAACGACGTAAACGACTCGTCAAATAGAGTTACGGATCAAAAGATATTTGCGATCAAAGTTTTGGTCAACCTAGCCTAGTTAGTAGGGACGAGTCAATATCTGTACTGCTGACGTCAACATTAGTACGAATGACGTCAACGTCCGTACAACGTACATGGCACATGAAAAGGATGACACGTGTCATGCTGACGTTAGTAAGGTGACATGGCAACACTAGAGGCTACCACATGTCACTCATTTTCGACATTTTCAGGTCAACATGTGGACCGATGAGGAAGTGCCACGTGGTAGTCTGTACAACCACGTGGCAGGCCGTACGTGATGTGGCAGACACGTGGCATCCGTACCATATGTGGCCTGTAGGCGATGTGGTAGGGTGATTGTACAGGTGAATGACGTGGGCCAATGTTTGGCTGCCACGTGGCAATGGGAAAATGCTCAGTGAGGGTCCGTCATCGAAATTTGAAAAATAAAAAGAGGCGGCCCACCAAATCTGGTAGAGGTTTTGCCAAATCTAGTGGTCGACCTCCGTTATAATCCAACTCCGACAAATCTAAATGAGACTCCAAAATTGGCGGCGGTTAACACTATATATATCTATGTGTTGTTGTAACAAAGTGCCAAAAAGGGGAGGCCGACAGGCTTGACCCTGGGACCTCCCCCAACCACTATGCTTTTAATATAACTCTGCCAACCAACTAGCCTAATGATTATGTTGGTACATCCGCCCTCCATTTTTACTTAAGACGCCAAGTCTGCAGAGTTCAGGGGCCAGACCAGGGCACAACTGTGCAGACAAGGCAAAAATTTTGAGAAGTTTTCCCATGAATTAATTGCAGGTGCAGGGACAAAAACCGAGGTGAAATTCCTCAGGGGCCTAGAAGTGCCAGACTCATATCGAGGCGTGGAGACAATAGTTTTTGGTTAATTTTATGCCACGAATTCAATGGTGCTGTTTGTTTTCTGATCTGAGCAAAGCTTCTGCAACTTAACTCCAGAATGAGGTATACTTAGTATTTTGCCTAATTATTTTGCCGAGTTAATAAAAATGCTTACCCATTTGAGAGCAGGCTTGAAGACGTAGTCCACCAGGGACGAACTCCGTTATCAAGTTTTTGTGTTCAAATTTGGTGATTATGTCTCTTCGTTATTGAGATTTTCCTTCTTTATGGTGCACTTTAATTTATGCTCATTTAATACAATTCTTTACAAGTCACATTGATGAAAAGATCCGGGATCAACAAAATAACAAATTTCTATATACATCTTAGCATTGGTGTCTGAAATTTCTATCCAAATGTATTGATTGAGAGGGTCGATCTTATGGAGTTGAATGTGAGTATAAATTCTCTTTCTAATATAAGAAGCTATGCCTCCTATCCCTCTACGGTGGGACTTTTTGTTCCATGCCGACCACAAGACAAATCCTTCTATGTTAGGGACCTTAGACTCCTCATACTCCCAAGTTTTAACTAGACAAATAATATCAATATCGCTCGAGATCCAACTTATCATAGGACCTTTGGGCCATGGAAAGCCACGACAGTTCTAAAAAGGCATCCCAAGTGTCCCAAATTCCTATTTATTATTATCCTGCTGGTCTCTATCCCTAACAATAGCTTTTCGATTTCTAATTATTGCCCATTTTCCTTCTTTCCTGGCTTCTTTTACCTTTTGAACTTTCTTCCTTAATTCAGCTTGGTCTTTGGGAATGAGGCCTTCATTTATAAATATTCTTGACCCTTTTAAGCTCAAAGATTTACTGAGTATGCTATATTTATGG
The DNA here is from genome assembly GCA_009831015.1 of Picea engelmannii. Lineage (NCBI taxonomy): Eukaryota > Viridiplantae > Streptophyta > Pinopsida > Pinales > Pinaceae > Picea > Picea engelmannii. The sequence continues at coordinate 2,067,145 of ML777581.1, read as the reverse complement.
TCATTACAACTTACTTTGACACATATCAACCTATCTTTGTGATTTATTTTTCCTAGCCTCTTTGTTTCTATGAGGTAAGTTGTATCAATTTGTGATTTATTATTTAATTCTTCTTTTACTATTGCTAGCGTATCCTCCTCTTGTTCTTTTATACAAAAAATTATGAGGTTTAAGGCTCTTTTATTACGCTCATGGTCCATTTCGATTAGTTTATTCATTTCCTTTTTGATGGGTTTGATATCCAATTTGTTTTCCAGATTATCGAGGGTCAAATTGTTGGTTAGTTTTTCTTCTAGCTCTTTAATCCTGTCTCTCAAGTTGTGATTTTCTTCAACTTCTTCTTCTTGGGTTGATTGTTTATGTTTTTCCATTTCTTGAATCCTATCCTTCATTGTCTGCAATTCACCCTTGAACCCTAAGAATCTATCCTCTATTTGAGTTTGAATGGTATCTTTGAAGAGTAATTTTTTTTATCAAGGATTGCCTCTAGCTCTATTTGGAGTTTTACTTCACTCTTTTTTTCTAATGATTCTAACTCTCTTTGGCTTTTGACATTTTTCTCTTCTCTCATTTTTTCTAATGATTCCATATAATCGTAAAGGATCTCTAGGGTGATTTTGGGGGGCATCCCCCTGTTAGGCCGAGTTTGGAATAGGTGGTGGAGTGCTTATATTGAGAAGAAGAGAAAAAGTAACAATTATTATTTTGGATTGACTTTAAAAATGGAGTTTTTTTTTAATTGATAATAATGATATTAATTATTTTCTCAAATCAACTTTTACTTATTAAACTTAAAAAAAAAAGAAAAAAGTATGTAAATCTCTTTAATTTTCACACGTTACTAGATTATAAATATATTTTAAATTAAAATTGAATCAAAGTAAAAAGCGACTCACGTGATTTCACGTGTCCAGGTGCTCAATCGGTTGAAGAAGCCAGAACTATTTACGAACACGCGCCCACGTGCTCAATAAGTTGAGGAGGCCAGAACTAAAAATTATTCAAAATTGCAGAGAGCATTCCGAAAACCGCAAAGAAGTTCCCCTCACCAAGAGACCAAGAACTCAGAATGATAGATAAGTATTATGGTTCACATCACCGAGAGTAACTACACAAATTATTCTCATAAAAAAAGGTAAAAACCATAAAGAAGTATTATTCCCGTTCAAAACCGCAGAGATATAATGTTAGAAATCAAATATCTCCTTCAAAACTGCAGAGAAGTATTATTCCATTTAAAACCACAGAGAAGTATTATTCTGTTCAAAACCGCAGAAATATTCCATCTCATGAATTTAATAAAGTGAGTTTAAGAGGGAATATTTATTAAAAAGACGTAATAATGATAAGCCGGGAACTATCTATTATAGGCATTATAATGTAATAATGATAAGTCATGACTCTATGTAATTATGATAAGTCATGAGCTTTGACATGACTTATTATCCCTACATGTATTTACATGCACATCTCATTGTATCTCATATCATGTCAATGGATAATAAATATTAATTATTGATTCCTAATAGAATATATGGATTCATACTTGTTATTATGGATGCTAAGGTGAAATAACCAACATGTTTGCTTCAAGTGGTATTAGAGCGGTCTTTCCGCTAGCCTGTGGTCAAGTATATTTTTCGGTTGTTCCACTGGCTTGTGGTCAAATATATTTTTTGATTGTTCCATTGATCTCTTATCAAATTTATTTTGCTAGTGGCATTTAACTAAAGAAGAAGAAGAAGTAGAAAAACTATCATTGAAGGACGATGGAATTTCTCGTTTGAGAAATCATAATAAAACTCTACTAACATGAATGAAGAAGTTGAAGAAAGAGAAGGCACAACAGAAAGATGACATGGATAAGGGCGCTAACATTCATGCAATCAACGTAGAAAAATATAATGTTGTTATCAATGAAGTTGTATCAGTGGAAAAGCTGTCAAAAGTTGAAACCGAAGATAAGGTGACCTTAATTGAAGGGATCAAAACTAAAAGTTAGAGTGTAATTACTTGAAGTCTTATCATTGAAAGAGTTTCCAAAGTTGAGTTCAAGAAACAATTCAGTGATACCACAACATCCATAGATTTAGTGAAGGTCGACATACCATTGATCACCACTGATGAAGTCATAGGTAAGTCGGAGGATGTTGTTACACCATTAAACACACAAATATCAGATATCATCACAACAACTCAAGTAAATCACGACAAGATTAAACTAGAGATTAAGAAGGATAAACTTATCAGGGTACCATATCGACACCCAAATCACCAAATTCGTAGTGTGCAATAATCAACATACCAATATCCCAAGGTTCCTAACCAGGTTCAATGGCGTACTTACATATTGATGCATCCAAAGATCTATCTGCCTCAAAGTCAACAACAAAGAAGATCGAATCCAAGATCTCATCCTCAAAAAGTTACAGAAAGAGTCCACCTTAGATGGATTCGTTCTTTTTCGATGCACTAATATTGTTCAAGGCTTTGAACGTCATATCTCTTTGTGTTCTCAACTCTATTTAATCGATGGCAATTACAAAATATTGTTCATTCTATCATAAGAGTTTCTCATTCCCCATGCTTTGAAGACAAAACATTTTTAAGGGGGGAAGACTTGTAATATACCTAAAGTATATTACATTTATTATCATGTAATAATAGTTATATGCAAATTATTATGTAACATAGGCATTATAATGTAATAACGATAAGTCATGACAATGAGAAGTCTATGTAATTATGATAAGTCACGACCTTTGCCAAGGACATGACTTATCATCCCTACGTGTATTTATATGCACATCATTGTATCTCATATCATGTCAATGGATAATAAATATTAATTATTGATCCCTTGTGGAATATATGAATTTGTCCCTGTTATTATGGATGCTAAGGTGAAGTGACCAGAAGGTTTGCTTCGATCCCAACCTCCTTGGAAGAGCATGTGTTAATGGTTAGACAATTTGAGGCATCCACAAATAGTGTTTCAAAGCTATTGATAAAGGATGGGCCAAATCCTAGAGAATAATTTCCAAAATGAAGGGCCACTCGAATCTGTCTGAGGTTGTCGCAAAATCAACTTTATAAACAAGATGTCAAGGTTGGACGAGCTGCGCCCTCCATGCCTTCCCAAACTATGATAACATTGTCTAGAATATATCTCCATTGAAAGAATCTAGTTTGTTAAAGGTGAATCTAACAAAGAATGTATTTTATATGGAACTCTAAGACTTCATTTAGAATTTTGTAGGTTGTGTTAAGTAGAGTGTTGGGTCTTCCAATTGGTAATAATATTCAGGTCCCCTCATCAACAATAAATTTGATAATCCCTCGATTAATTTGTGCAACTAAAGATCGTCGGTGAAGGGCTTCATGATATAACATTCAACAAATCTGACATGCCAAACTCCTAGGTTTCCTTGTAAAATTTGTAGGGGAACCCATTAAGGCTAGGGGCCTTGTCATCATCCATCTCATGCAGAGATGTATATAGCTCATCTAGATGTAAGGCTAGGTCACACTCTCTTCTCTACTCTTTGTAAGCTTACATGGAACTAAGTCAAGCCATTTTTGGGTGGCTTCTTGTCTCTCAACATAGTGGATTTGGGTTTGAAACACTATTCTACAATGACCTAAAAATTCTCTTTCAGTTCTTCTTGGTCGAAGGTTTGGTCGAGGGAGGATTTTAGGGCTTGTTATCGCTCAGTTTGTAGTCTAGGTCCAAAAAGCTGGAAGGTATGGACCAAACCAGCGTAACAGGAGCTTCCCCACCCACTGTCACCTCGATGGGGGGCTATTTCTATCTAGGGTGGCTAATCCCAAGGGAGACGTCCCTAGTAATCTGGGGTATTGAAGGAAAATGATCAAGGGATTAAGGCTCAAAGGTCAAAGTAGGCTTTCCCTTCACAGATTACTGCCAAGAAGATAGTCAAGAAGAAGATGAACCACAATAGAAGCACCTGTTTGCGAGACAAGGCAACAATAAAACTAATACATGCAAATAGTGGTTAATGCTTCAAATGTCAATGCCTATCAATATGAAATACACATGAGCATAAATAAATGTAATTATTGACGAAGTCAATGATTGCAATAAAGGCTATGGCTTATAATATTACTTCTTCAATAAATACAAAATGATAGACCATTCAATGTATAATATCAATCCTTGAATTATCACAATGTATTAAATACCATAAATATGCTCACATATATTGTTGTTGCGTCAAGCCTTCTAGGGGTGACGTCAGCCTTATTCTAGGTTAGTTTTGGTAGGCAAAGAGGTGAACGTTTT
>ML777581.1:2010877-2038387 GCA_009831015.1 Picea engelmannii | reverse complement strand
ACACTTGGAATTTCAAATAAACACACATACATTATACAAACATAAGTAAACACCATTGTCAAAACTACTAACATACATACATAGATAAGTAATTTCAAATAAGCAACACACAATACACAATTTCAAATAAGCAAACATAATACAATTTCAAATTAGAAAACATATATTGTCAAAAACACCTTGCAATTTCAAATAAACACACATACATTATACAAACATAAGTAAACATCATTGTCAAAACCGCCTATACACATACACTTTGAATTTCAAATAAATACATATACAATATACAAACATAAGTAAATATCATTGTCAAAACTACTAACATACATGCATAAGTAATTTCAAATAAGCAACACACAATACACAATTTCAAGTAAGCATACATAATACAATTTCAAATTGGAATACAAAGATTGTCAAAACAGCCTATAAACATACACTTGCAATTTCAAATAAACACACATATATTATACAAAATAAGTAAACATCATTGTCAAAACTACTAACATACATACATAAGTAATTTGAATTAGGCAACACACAATATACAATTTCAAATAAGAAAACATAATACAATTTCAAATTAGAAAACATAGATTGTCAAAACAACCTATACACATACACTTCCAAGCTCAAATAAACACACATACATTATAAAAACATAAGTAAACATCATTGTCAAAACTACTAACATACATACATACATAAGTAATTTCAAATACGCAACACACAATAAACAATTTCAAATAACCAAACATAATACAATTTCAAATTAGAAAACATAGATTGTGAAAAACACCTATACACATACACTTGCAATTTCAAATAAACACACATACATTATACAAACATAAGCAAACATCATTGTGAAAACCACCTATATGCATACACTTGGAATTTCAAATAAACACACATACATTATACACACATAAGTAACATCATTGTCAAAACTACTAACATACATACATACATACATACATACATACATAAGTAATTTCAAATAAGCAACATACAATACACAATTTCAAATAAGCAAACATAATACAATTTCAAATTATAAAACATCATTGTCAAAAGCACCTATACACATACACTTTGAATTTCAAATAAACACACATACATTATACAAACATAAGTAAACTACTAACATACATACAATACATAAGTAATTTCAAATAAGTAAACATAATACAATTTCAAATTAGAAAACATAGATTGTCAAAAGCACCTATACACATACACTTGCAATTTCAAATAAATAGACATACATTATATAAACATAAGTAAATATCATTGTCAAATCTACTTAGTTACTTACATACATAAGTAATTTCAAATAATCAACACACAATACACAATACACAATTTCAAATAAGCAAACATAATACAATCTCAAATTAGAAAACAGAGATTGCCAAAAGCACCTATACACATACACTTGCAATTTCAAATAAACACACATACATTATACAAACATAAGTAAACATTATTGTGAAAACCACCTATACACATACACTTGAAATTTCAAATAAACACACATACATTATACAAACATAAGTAAACATCATTGTCAAAACTACTAACATACATACATACATAAGTAATTTCAAATAAGCAACACACAATACACAATTTCAAATAAGAAAACATAATACAATTTCAAATTAGAAAGCAAAAATTGTCAAAAGCACCTATACACATACACTTGCAATTTCAAATAAACACACATACATTATACAAACATAAGTAAACATCATTGTGAAAACCACCTATACACATACACTTGAAATTTCAAATAAACACACATACGTTATACAAACATAAGTAAACATCATTGTCAAAACTACTAACATACATACATACATAAGTAATTTCAAATAAACAACACACAATACACAATTTCAACTTAGAAATCATAGATTGTCAAAACCACCTATACACATACACTTGAAATTTCAAATAAACACACATACATTATACAAACATAAATAAACATCACTGTCAAAACTACTAACATACATAAGTAATTTCAAATAAGCAACACAATACACAATTTCAAATTAGAAATCATAGATTGTCAAAACCACCTATACACATACACTTGCAATTTCAAATAAACACACATACATTATACAATTCCATATCTATACAAACCTAGACAAACAACTATTGTCAAAACTAGTTACACACATACAATTTAGAAACACAAGTACATATATATCAAATAAACAAACACATAAGATACATATTCAAACAAACAAATATGATTGTATAATTTCAAATCAATATATAAAATAAAAAAACAACATTGTGAGAACCACCAACACATACATCTAAAATTTCAAATAAACAAATATAATATATAATTTCAAATTAAAATACAAATATTATCTAAACCATCTATACACATACATATGCAATTTCAAATAAACACATACAATTTCATTTCAAAATTAAATAGGCTACATATAATAAACTTAATTATATTGTATAAAACATAACATATTTCATCTAAATAAATATATAAGTTCATAAAAAAACAAAATAAAACTTTAAATATAATATAATATAATAAAAAGAAAATTAAAAAATGAAAAATGAAAATTAATAAATATAATAAAAATAAAATTATAAAAAAATGAAAACTAAATTAAAATGAATGATTTGTTTATTAAAGGTATTTAGTTTTTTTTTGGTTACATTTGTATAATTTGTAATTTGGATATGTGCATTTTTTTTTTTTTAAAGATTATAATGAATGATTAAATAATTTAGATGTGATTACGATAAGTGTTGTTTTATGAATATGATAATAATGAAATATAAAAGTATGTGTTTAAAGTATGAATGCTATAGAAATAATTGTGTTTACATGTATTTTGATGTGTGCCTATTTAGTAAAGGACAAAAATAAAAACATACAAACAATGGAGGCTACACTACTCTAAGAAGAATGGGGCCCCATCCTCCTTAGAGCATTTGGAAGAGGTTTTACCTCTTCCATAAAAAAATATTTTTATTAATAATTGTATGTACATAACTCTCTTACAATATTTAAAAAAAAAAGAAATGAACATATAAATACATTCATATTTCTTTTCAGCAACATATAATAAAGGATGGTTCTTGGAAATAGCCCTGCAATACCACCATAAGGGATCGTTCTCCAAAATATACCTGCAATATCATCATATACAACTATAAGAAAAAAAATCATTTCTAATTAAATGTAATGAAAAATATAATTATTTAAATAATTAATATTTTTTTTTTTTTCTCTTTTTAAAATTTAATGTTGATAGTCAATCTATTTTGATATCACACCTACCATAAAATATCCAGAGAGATGTGGCGTCCATGTGGAGGAAACAGTTAATGCAGCCGACACGAAAACCATAGGCAGAGTTTAATTTAACTGGCAGAACCGAAATTTATATAATTAATATTAATTTTTTTATTTATTTAATGTTTATAGTCAATCTATTTTGATATCAAACCATACGCAGAGTTTAATTTTTGAAAAGAGAAAGAAAGCACGAGAGGTTGTGCTCTTTCTGCGTGCCTACCCGACGACTTACAGTGATAATGGTAGTGTCTTATATATTGAAATTTTTATGTAAATATAATAATAAATTAGATCTATTTAAATTTCGATTAGATAAAAAAATTTAAAGTATTAATCTATTAATATGTACTTATTGAATTGTTTCCAACGAAAATTAGAAAATATATTGTAATTTTTAAGTAAATATAATAATAAATTAGATCTATTTGAATTTGTGTGGGATAAAGAATTTAAAATCTTAAAGAACTGGTGGCAGAGCTATTAATATATACTTATTGAATTGTTTCCAAAGAAAATTAGAAATTGACACTAACTTCCTCAGTGGGGTTGTAAAGTTGGGCTTGTGGCTGGAGGAAGAAGACAACGCTCACAATTGGCCATAATAATAATAAATAAACCTGTAAGTAATTAAAGGAAGGTTTCCACATCAATCCAGTGTTGTAATTAAAGGAAGGTTTCCACATTTGGTAAGTGTTTCGATACAGAGTAATTAAAGGAAGGTTTCCGCATTTAGTAAATGATGAACTCAACTTTGGCGGAGTTCATTTCTAAAGACGGAGGACACATCGGCGAATGTGGAAACAAATGAGGAAAAGCGTTAAAAAAAGCAAAAACTATAAGTAGCAAATAAACTATCTATAAATACCGAATAAACGAAATGTTGCAAGGAATTTAAAGAAGGTTTCCACATTTAGTAAACAATTTGTTGGTTTCCATATTTAGTAAAAAGAAATGGTGAACTCAACTCTGGCAGAGTCCATTTCTAATTTCTAAAGACAGACGACATCAACTGGAGTTGGTGATGGGAAAAAGAAATGGTGAAAATCATTATGATCGCACCAAAAAAGCAAACTATAACTATTTATAAAAATATCGAATAAATTATCAGTTAGCACATAAGCTTGCTAGACACTAGAGGAGTCCATGGAGATAGTGGAGAGAGTTCTAAATTGGCGGAGAAAAAGAAACGGTGAAATCATTATGATCGTCCCAAAAAAGCAAACTATAACTATTTATAAATATACCGAATAAATGATCAATTAGCACAGAAGCTTGCTAGACACTGGACGAGTCCATGGAGATATTGGAGAGAGTTCTAAATTGGCTGCAGAGTTCTAAAATGGCAGAGAAAAAGAAACGGTGAAATCATTATGATCGCCCCCAAAAAACAAACTATAACTATTTATAAATATACCTAATAAATGATCAGTTAGCACAAAAGCTTGCTAGACACTAGACGAGTCCATGGAGATATTGGGGAGAGTTCTAAATTGGCCGCAGAGTTCTAAATTGGCGGAGAAAAAGAAACGGTGAAATCATTATGATGGGCCCCAAAAAGAAAACTATAACTATTTATAAATACACTGAATAAATTATCAGTTAGCACAGAAGCTTGCTAGACATTGGACAAGTGTATGGAGATATTGGAGAGAGTTCTAAATTGGCGGAGAAAAAGAAACGGTGAAATCATTATGATCGCCCCTGAAAAAACAAACTACAACTATTTATAAATATACCTAATAAATTATCAGTTAGCACATAAGCTTGCTAGACACTGGACGAGTCCATGGAGATACTGGGGAGAGTTCTAAATTGGCGGCCGGAGAGTTCTAAATTGGCCGCAGAAACCAGAGTTCTAAACTGGTCGCAGAAACCTAAGGGAGAACCCTAATGTTACCATAACCATTCATCGATTCAGGTATTTCAGGTATACTAAACTAGATTTGTGGGAATAATATGCTCTTAAATTCATCCACATATTAATGAAGGGTTTGACCGCAACAACATCAGGTATACTAAACTAAACCATTAATGAAGGGTTTGACTGCAGATCCATCCACACACAGGTGGGTTAAAGCAAGTGATGATAATCTAAATTAATAATCACAGCAGGTGCATCATAGTTAAAGGGAGAGAGACAGCCATCAATACACACCTGGAATTTGGAGCGTGAATTTGGAGTAGCGATTTCTTTCCCTTGAGCGAAAAAAAACTCGGCCGCCTTTCCCTTGAAGATGTTATCCAACAGGTGATCCAGGTGCCTTCAATCTTGTCCAGCCTCCTCCTCTATCACACATACACAGACTGACGACTGACTCAGACATTCCGACTCAGATTCAGACTCAAACCGACCCAGACTCAGACTCAGACCACACAGACAGACAACCACACATGCATACCAGTCCAAACCATAGATAGAGGAGGAGGAAAATGTTGAAATAGGGTTAGGCTTGATATATATAGCTTTTCTTCCACGTCCCTTCAACGGCTAAATAATTTTTGCCTCTACCTTCTTGAAATTGAACCATATAACCATTTAACGGCTAAATAATTTTCTGGGATAGGAAAACCCAATTTCAGGGATTTGAGGACCCACCACTTGTAGTTGCAGTTTTTCTGTCACTGCTTTTTTTTTTTTTTTGGAACATTTGCTGTCTTTTTTTCACCGTTAAAAATCTTGTTCTGCAGAATTTTTTTGATTGAATTTAATTGGAGTGCTTTACTATTATAATATTATTTTAAAAGATACATAAATTTTTTGATTGAATTTAATTGGATTGTTTTACAATTATAATATTATTTTAAAAACTAATTATGTTACAATTATAATATTATTTTAATAGATAATTATGTTATGGGAAGGCCGTGTGTTGGGTATGGTGGAAATGCTTAGTGGCAAACCACCACTCACTCAGATTCGTGCGCTGGGCATAGGATTATGAACTCCACCTTTTCTTTCATGCGCTAGACATAGGATTATGAAGTCAACCTTTCTTTCAGTGAATATAAGGATTAAATAAAATGTTTTTGATTAAAAATATTTTTTTATTGAATTAAATCAGATAACTTTGTTTACAAACTAATTTTTTTATTAATATATGCAGCATAAGGGTGATGCCTCATGTTGGAGTTACACGATATGTAGCAGTTCCTCTTCAGTGTATAATTCTTTATGGACCACCCATTGCTAGAGCGAAGTTTAAGAAATTTAATATTTTAAATACCAATCACTTTCGAATTAAATTTGAACTCTTTCTATTTTTTTCAAGGGGTTTTAACTCATTTTAGAAGGGTAATTAAAAAAATATCCTTAAAAAATGTAAATTTTTGAAATCACTTGTTATTTATGAAGGACAACAAATATTACAAAATGTCAAAATAATAGCTAGATTTTCAATAATCCATCAATATCTTCACTTCCAATGCTTTATTGGTGAATGGACATTGGTTCATCACATAATACTTGTTTTTGGCATCTAAAAACTAATATCATCTATATTTTAATTGACTCTTATGTATTTCCTAATATGGTGTACCATTTCACAATGTACCCTTCCATAGCATTAAATCCATCACATAGCTCACACATTGCCGTATTGGTGTATGCACTATTTTGTGTGCCACTTAATGAAAGATTCCCCAAAAATCTTAGACACCTTGTCTTTGTAAATCCCTACTTGAATTCATGTGTTACGAACATTGTTGATTCTTGTCAATATGGGAATTGTCATTGAATTTAGTTTACAAACTTCATGTTTTTGAATCACATACTCGCCATAATGCCATTTGTTTTGCTATCTTTCCTTTTGACACTTGCTATAATGTCATTACCTTTGTTATCTTTGCCTACATTATTGGCTTTGTAAATTGCAATGACATTGGAAGCTTATTAGTAAGATTAATTACAAATGAGTTGTTGAAGATCAATTTTGAAGAAAAAAAAATAGACATTGAGCAAACCTAGGGAAATCAGATCATCTCTCTATTTTATCTCACTAATAGTATCTGTTGGATACCTAATCCTTGTGATGATGGTATTTTGTAAATATTATTGTAAATCATATTTTGGATAAATATGAAGAGTCGTAGGTGAAAAGGAAGAGTCATTCGGACTTCTTGGAAGATGAAACCAAAGATCACTTTCTATTGTATTTATGAATGTCTCACATTAATGTAAAGAATCCTTGGAGATACTCATTCCCTCTGTCCATACCTAGACTAACAATGATAACAAAACAAGTTTTCACTCCATGATTCTCTCCTCCCATGTGCAGGAACATCCCTCTACAAGTCTGTCTCGCGCACACACTTTGATCTCATATCTAAGATCTGTATCTTTGGCTGTCAATGGTAAACACCATTTTTCATATTTTTCTACTCTAAGCCCGAGTACAAAGGAATTAGAAAGAAGGAACACCTTGAGATAACTCTTGCAGATTATCTTCCAATGCTCAACAATATTCCAGAGGTCATTGAATTGCCTCCTCCTCCTTTTGGTCGAGGATTTCATTCCACAACTAGGCGTTGATGTTTTGAAGGGACCATGAGAAGAAGAATCATGCTTCTTTGTGGGATAATTTTTGGCCCATATTCAAGACTTAAAAGCGATCACCAAAAAGTTTCAAACCCCGACGAGCTCCTCCAAGTCAATCTCTAAGGCCTCAAGCCGATAAGCCAAACTATGTAAACAATATTGAATCTCTTCGTCCCTGCTACTGCTCTTCATAGCCCTTCAAGAGGGGGCTTCGTGAGCTTGTTGGCAGGCTATGCAGGAATAGGCAAAGTGAGAATACACTACAAGGAAAATACCCTCTAGCTGAGTTTTTTGCGGACGCCCCTATAAAAATATCCCAAAAAATCGCTTATAGCGGATGATACTAACAGAGGTGAGTGGTCAGAGGTTTTAGCATATGTTTTTACACCGGTGCTTTTATAAGTACATAACGCATCCGTGCATTTTCAACAACATGCACATCGGTGCCCTTAAAACTAGCGCACCGTAACAAGGTTAATTTCAAATAAAGAACAATATTATCCGGTACGCTACGAAAATAAGGATGCACCGGGAAATAAGGACACACCCTAATAATGTTATTTTAAAAATACACAATGCACAACGTAACAATGGAAGCACCGATGCACTATTAGTAGAGCACACCCTCATCTGGTTAAATAAAAAACATTTACACAACAATGTAGGATTGTGTCAAAAAAAATATACCGAAAGACACATCGTCGAATGTGGAAACAAATGAGGAAAAGCATTATGATCATCCCAAAAAATAAAACTATAACTAGAGAGTAAACTATCTATAAATACCGAATAAACTATCAGTTAGCACAAAAGATACAGATGCAGAGTTAGCACAGAAGCATTATGATCATTATGATCATAGATACAGAGTTAGCACAAAAGAAAACTATAACTAGCAAATAAATATTGAATAAATTATCAGTTAGCACATAAGATATTGGAGGCTTGCTAGACACTAGAGGACTCCATGGAGATATTGGAGATCATAGATACAGAGTTCTAAATTGGCGGATTGGCTAAATATTTGTATACCATATATAAAGATTTGTGGAAATCATATGAAAATTTTAATAATGTTGGGAAGGCCCATTCGTTGGGTACAGAGAAATCCATTCAGAAGGAAAGGAATTTAAAGCACTACTGTTGGTGATGGAAAAAAGAATTGGTGGACTCAACTCCTGCAAAGTTCATACACATTTCTGAATGTGGAAACAAATGAGGAAAAACATTATGATCGCCCCAAAAAAGAAAACTATAACTAGCGAATAAACTATCTATAAATAGCGAATAAACTATCAGTTAACACATAAATTGGCATAGAAGATGAAGACTTGCTAAACACTAGGGGAGTCTATGGAGATATTGGAGATCATAGATATAAAGTCCAAAATTGTCGGATCGGCTAAAGATTCACATACTATGCATAATATACATAAATATTTGTGGAAGTAATATGATCTTAAATTCATCCGCAAGATTTGTTGGAAATAATATGATCTCTAAGCGAGGAAGAAACCTAAGGGAGAACCCTAATTTTACCATAACCATTAATCGATTAAGGTATACTAAACCATTAACATATAATTCATGGAGAAACCCACTCTTACATATCTATACACATTTTATTTTACAATTACTTTATATATGGTTTTAGCCCTTAATCAGAACAAAACATTTTAATGAAGGGTTTGAATGCAACAACATGAATCATGGAGGGTTAGTCCAATAAATAGGTGAGATGTTAAATTTAATACAAAGCGGGTTAAACCCATTAACAGGTGGGTTACAATGACTAATGAAAAAATATATGTAATAAACATGGCAATTTGGCAAATACAAGCATCAGGGTCAAACTGGTTAAGCCAGAGACAGATCCATCGTCACACATGTGGGTTAAAGAAAGTGATAATAATATAAATTAATAATCACAACACGCACATCATAGTTAAAGGGAGAGAGACAACCATCAATACACACCTGGAGCACGAGTTTGGAGTAGCGATTCATTTTTCCCAATGAGCAACAACTTCCTTCCGTATTAGAATGTTGAATGAAAACAATGTAATGAAAATAATTTAGAATGCTGAAAGAAAACAAGGTAATGAATCAGATTTCTCTCACAACACAACAAAGATTGGAGGAAATACTTGCATTAAAAGAAGCCATACAATTTATACTACTACTGAGAAAGATCATGGAGAAAATTGAGAGAGATCACCGGTCTCCTTGAGCCAAAAATCTCGGCCACCTTTCCCTTGAAGATGCTTTATCCAACATATGATCGAGATGCCTTCAAACTTGTCCAGCCTCCTCCTCTATCACACATAAAAATGACTGGCGAGTGACTCAGACATCCTGAATCAGACTCAAACTGACCGAGACTCAAACCACACAAACAGACAACCACACATGCATACCAGTCCAAACCATAGATAGAGGAGGAGGAGGAGGAGGAAAATGTTGAAATAGGGTTAGGCTTGATATATATAGATTTTCTTCCACCTCCCTTGAACAAATAGATAATTTTTTCCCTCTACCTTCCTCTCTTTAACCATTGATCCCTTACAGAGAGACACATTCCCTCTCTCTCTTCAATCACTTTCTCAAGCTCTTTCAATTTCAATGTAGGATGATTTGTGCTTTTTTGAAATAGTGATGTTTTTCAGTTTTGATTTGGTACAGTTTAGAATTTACCACTAATTGTTTTTGAAATAGTGATTTTTTCAATTTCTATTTGGTACCGTTTATAATTTAGCACTAATTTTTATTTTTTTTATGTTGTTCATGGCGTGCTAGGAGAGAGGTCTCATTCAAATACTTGATTTTTTCAATTTATTTTTCATAATGTTTAGAATTTAGGATCACTAGGAACCTTATGAAATTTTTTGAAATAATGTTTTTTTCAGTTTCTATTTGGTACCGTTTAGAATTTAACACTAATTTTTATTTTTTTGCGTTGTTCTTAGAATGTGTTGTTCATTGCTTGCTAGGAGAGAGGCTGCATAATTTCTTCTTTATCTCATTCAAATACTTGATTTTTTCAATTTATTTTTGGTACTATTTAGAATTTAGCACTAATTTATTTTTTTATTTTTTTGGTTGTTCTCATGAAGCATTATCCATGTGTGTTGGTAAAGAGGTTGGGTAAGTTACCAATAATTGAGGGCTTGAAAAACAATAAAAAAAACTTACTTCCATTCTTCAACGAAGTAGGGTTCGAATAACAACAACATTGACAACTTATTTCCTTCCTTGATGTATTTTTTAGTGTGTGCATGGCTGAAAAATTTAGAATGTTGAAAGAAAACAAGGTAATGAATCAAATTTCTCTCACAACAGAGCAAAGATCAGAGGAAATACTCACATTAAAAGAAACCATAGAATTTATACTATTACCGAGAAAGATCATGGAGAAAACTAAGAGAGATCACTGGTCTCCTTGAGCCAAAAATATTGACCACCTTTCCCTTTCCCTTGAATATGATTTACCCAATAGATGATCCAAGTGCCTTCAATCTTGTCCAACCTCCTCCTCTATCGCACATAAACACGACTGAATCAGACATCCCGACTCAGACTCAAGCTGACTAAGACTCATACCACACAGACAAACAACCACACATGCATTCCAGTAGAAACCATAGATAGAGGAGGAGGAGGAAAATGTTGAAACATGGTTAGGCTTCATATATATAGCGTTTCTTCCACCTCCCTTCAATAGATAGATAATTTTTCACCTCTACCTTCCTCTCTCGAACCATCGATCCCTTACAGAGAGACAAATTCCCTTCTCTCTTCAATCACTTGATCAAGCTGTTTCGGTGTCAATATAGTATGATTTGTGCTTTTTTGAAATAATGATGTTTTTCAGTTTCAATTTCCTACCGTTTAGAATTTAACACTATTTTTTTTGTAAAATAGTGATTTTTTCAGTTTCTATTTGGTACCGTTTATAATTTAGTACTACTTTTTTTAAATTTTGTTTTTGGGGCATTCTTAGGATGCGTTGTTCATGACATTCTAGCAGAGAGATTGCATAAGTTCTTTTATCTCATTCAAATACGTGGTCTTTTCAATTTATTTTTGTACTGTTTATAATTTAACACTAATTATTTTTTTGGTTGTTCTCATGATGCGTCATTGTCCATGACTATTGGTATAGAGGTTGGATAAGTTCTTTTATTTCATTAACCATTTTTAATGGTATTCTCCTTTATTAGGATCACTCAAACAGGGTCCTGCAAACCCAGGCCGACCTGAGTTTCCTTCTAACAAAAGGAACATGATAGGAAGGGGAACCTTCCCAAGGAAGGGTGTACGTGTAAGGCATGCATAATATATAGAGAAGAGAGGAGAACATGAGGATCTATCCAGTTGAGAATGAGAAGAAGGTCACGATCTTGATGCTGAGGGAGCATTTGCTAACCTCGTAGAAGCTGTGACAGAGAAAGGATCTCTGAGAATTGCCATAAATTTCCTAATGATATCATGGCTTAGCACGAGGGTGGTTAGAGCGCTAATAATGAATTCCTCTGAGCCTATGGTTGGGTGGAAATGTGAACACCCACAATTAGTTAGTTGGATGCAACCTGTAATATATAAGTATTCTCATATCCTGTGTAATTGAACATCAATTGTAAATTAAAGTTTGATATCCTATGAATGTTTCAAGGATGTGCATGTTTGCTTGATGATTAGACTGTGTTCCTTTATCTTTTCTTGATTGTGTATTTAAGAAAGTAAGGAACTATATGGTTTGTACATGTAAATGCTCGAGCCATGTAGTGGCTCAAGTTTAAGCAAATGAACTGTGAGTTCATTGACCTTGGGCATAGTTTCCTGTATGCATGTCGACGCTCCCAACTATTTTGAGTCTCCTCGGAAAAGGAGTCTATTAAGATCAGGAGAAAGAGCACAAATCACACGCCAATGCCTAAGTCTTTCAGAATTGACGAAGCTCAGGAAGGATAGCGAGATTTAAGTCTCAAAAGGGAAGATCCTTCCATTTGGAAGATGAGTGGACGAGATCCGTTCAGAAGGATCCAAGGTCTGTCATGACCATTGGATTTGGAGAAGGAGCTCAGACGTTAACTCCTTGACTCCTTCAGTCTTCCCGAGTTCGAATAATTTTGGTATTCGTCGTGAGGGAGGCGGATCCTACAAAGTCCCGGAGCCTGAAGTTAATCTGGGCTGTAGATCTAAGGATGCCTGGGAACTATCCCAACCGTCAGATCTACGATGTAGTCAGGACGACATTGACTACTTTTGGAGGACAGGGGTGTTGTAACGTCAAAACCCTTGAAGGCCAAAGTCACGAAGTAATGGGGACCATGGATCTATGGATCCTTCGGGACCCCTCTCGGACATTTGATGGAGGGAATGTGTGTGTGACGTCGAAAGCACGTGGGAATCCACGTGTCGAGTAACGACGTTTCCATGTGTGGAGGCCACATGGCAGGAGATTTCAGGGTTTGGAGGTTTGACACTCTAGAGGAATTTGGACGAGATTATTCAAGATGTGAAGACTCCCAAAGTCGCAAATGGTGGAGTAAATCTCATCCGTCGATATACAGGGGACGTGTGGCGCCAGATCCTTTAGTTCGAAGACTTGGCACTCCAGGGGATTTGAGGTGTGGTGTGTCGATAAGCTCCGAAGCCCGAAGTGATGAGAGTTGTCAATCTGAGGACGCTTCGAGACTTTTCTTGATCATTAGATCTAGGCTGTGGTTATCCCAACGCTGACCAACTCTGGGAGAAAAGAGGAGTTTGCATAGAAAAACTCCCGAACACTGAAGTCACGAAGTAACGGAGGCCGTCGATCCAGGGATTGCATGGACACACCTTGACCGTGATATTGAAGGACTTGGAAGGCTGTCAGTTAGGAGTGACGTGGCATAGTGACATCATCTAGGGTGACGTGGACCATGATTAACATGCCACGTGTCACCTGGATTAGAGCATTTCATAGACCCTATAGGCCCATTAACATGTGACACGTGTCATCTCTACATTGCTGCGTATTACACCTTGCACTCACCGCTTAGTCCATTTGGTGGGAGGAGCATGAGGGACCCACCTGCATTTTCCCTCGTATCTAGTACAATCACCACATGAGAGAGTGGACCCTTTGGGAGTCTTGGACTTTGAGACTCCATAGGTTTGGAGTGTAGTGTTGAGGTAAGTTAAAAGGCACGAAGGTCGGAGCCATGTGGAGATATTCTGGGACTTCGAAAGTCCGAGAATTCAGAACTTTGGGAGACTTGGGATGCTATAACCTATGATCCCAAAAAGGGCCGAAGGCCAGAGATACTTGTTAGCACCTCAAGAGTTCAGAAATTCAGGACTCTGGAGGACATGCGTGCAAAAAAGAAAAGGGACGTTCAACACCGAAGCGTCGAACGCCGAATTATCCTCTAGCATGTGTGTTAGATAAGGATTAAGTCTCGTCATTGGATTGAACGGTGGACGAACCTCCTCGTGGATGTAGGAACTTGGGGACGGTACGAATGAGGTGGAGCCACGTGGCCCATGTATGATAAATGCCCAAAGAAATTTGGGAGGCTGTAAATTGCAACCCAGAGCTCGGATTTGAGCATGATAACAGTTGTTAGAATGCTACTGGTGAGTAGAAGAGGATGAATACCTCGGACAGAGGATTCAAGATGTTTAAGGAAAATGAAATTATGATGGCCCATCCCTAGAAAGGGTACTTAGGGGTTGGGTGTGTTACAAATTGGTATCAGAGCACGACAATAACACTTGGCCTGCTTGGGCTCATGCATGTCGTATGAAAATATTTTGGAGGACTTTAAGGGGTAACACCCTATCTTACCGCATTTCTAATAGGTTTAGTCAAACCTCTACCAAAGACAGGAATGAAACCTGCTATTGTTTATATATGTTTTGGCATTTCCAAATAAAGAAGCTAACTTGACTAGGCAATTGTACGTGCTGATGTACAATCATAAGATTTGGTTACCAAGGCTAAGATGAGCACGTGGAGAATATTTCTGTCAAACATAAATTTTCTGAATAAATTCCTTGAGTAGAAGGATGCAGATTAAAATGCAATTGGGATTTTACCCAAAGAGATTGAATCATGCTAGTCTATGGAAAAGGAAGCCTATAATTTCTTTGGGAAATGACAACCGATCCTACAGGAGTGGGATTATGATGATGGGCACTAATAGCAAGACTTGGATGTGAACGGATGGAAAGGATCTGTAGCAGTAATAATTACTACTTTAATGAAGGGTTAAACCTTGTATATGTGTATAATCCCTCACGATAAGAGGAATGAGTCTGGTGACCATTCTCTAAAAAGGGAGAGCATGCACAACTCTCATGTTTTGAAGGGAACAAAGAAACAATTTTTTTTTCCATGTACATGAATTGCTGGGAAGGGTTTTTCTAATCAAGCCAATAAACAAAGATGTAGAATTATAGAGTGATTGAGTGAGAAATCACAACAACCTCCCTTGCTTGGTGGATAGGAAACTAATCTGCCATAATTCTTGTGGGGGGAGGAGAGTGGCCTCCGTCCTTGGCTGTTGCTGAACAAAAGGAAGAATTCTAGGTGTAATGATTAAGACTGATTTTGACCTAAACATACTCTGGATTTTTGAACTAGAATACTTAGTAAGTAACATAACTCGAAATTGCATTTGGGATTTAAGGGAATAGTTCAAATATTATTAGACATTAAATTTTTAATTATGATTAAGGTAAAATGGTTGATTAAATGTTTATCCTGAATGTGGTAAAGGAAGTGTTGGGGCACTTCTAGAAGCCCAATGGGTCAGATTGACATCCAGTGGTGGATGATAGCCATATAGATATAGTTGGACCCTAGTGAAGGGAATCTAGAAAAGGATTTCCTTGATCAGAAGGTCTGCTAACCAAGACCAGTTGGAAGCTAGCTGATTGGTTGTTTTATCACCTTGGGAATGGTTATAATTTCACAAACTGTATTTATGATTTGGGAAATGTTTTTACAAAATTTGAGGCAAGAATGTTTTCTTGCTAACTTTTATCGTATAGAAATGGAAACATAGTTATGACTATGTCTGTTAAACTTCCAGGTGGATATCTTGTGAATGACTGCAAGCTCTCAACTGAAAGGGAAGATCAGTGTTGAGTGTCCCTATGAGGCTTGTCATAGGGATGGAAACAATATCCTTGGAGGAGGGTCTGGAAGTTTGATATGTCCATGTGCATGTGTGACATGGAAAGGGTGCAAGCAATGACCTTGCATGATGAATGCTTGGCTAGGTTTGTATGTGTTTGAATTCATGGGTTAATGCATTGTGAGGCTTCTTGACATGAATACTGATATTAATACCAACTAGGTATGAATGATATTAAATGTGCAAGTGATGCACATGTATGATGTAAAATTACATGTAAACTAAAGGCATAATATGGCTGCCTTGATGAGTGATATGTGAGGCAAGAATTGCACTTGCCAAGATTAAATGAGTACCATGGATGCATGGATGACTCTATTCTAACAAGTCATGAAAGTTCTGTTTGAAAAGATAACTTGAGGGGAATGTATCCCATTCCCTCAGGAAATAATCATATAAATAGATGAAAGAGTAAATGAGAAAAGATGCTCTGTTGTCATGATAAGAGGAAAATGATTATGCCTTTGAGGATCACATGAGAAGGATTGTGAACAATCCTGGGTCGACTGATTTTAAAGTAGAGATCTATGTGGGATGCGAAATATACCTATGGCAACTACACGTAGGATTATGATTATGCATATTATGCATATGGTTAAGTATGTCATGGATGTAAGTTAACAAAACAAGGAAAATGTGTAGATACATAATCTGGATGCATAACAAAGATGCATGTTTATATTCCTTATGGAATATTGGTAAACAATTGAAGCTAACTCAAGATTGAGGCCATCATAGATAATGATGGGTACGCAATAAGAGATTTGCATGCTGAAGGAGTTCCTTATGGAGGAACTCTGTGAAGACTCTGTCAGGAGAACATAGTCACGCCCTTAATGATTGTTGAGAATTAATGAATAGAAGACTAATAAATGAGTATTTTTGATTGAATCGACTTGTTGAAGCCAGGTTAAGAAAAGGCAGTGAGGCCTTAGAAATAACTTAGTTGGACTGAAAGTCCAGGGCTGTGTAGAAGGATTTGGACCAAGGGAGAATTCCTTGACTCCTTCCTGGTTGATTGTTGTATTTATCTTGTACGAGAGGTTCATTTACTAATGCAGGTAAATTTTTTACATCATAAGGATTATGGTTACATGACTGTAGAAAGAATTGAAAATTGGTTGTGTTTCATTCGTGGAAACATTAAGGACAACGTGAAGAAGTGCATCAGGATATGCTAGGACATATCTRAAAATGTTTTGTTGAAGTGATACATACATTTTTACCTTGCCTGATAATTAATATCATTATGATGTATGACATATGTAGAAAGGAATTAGAACTATTGAGAAATACAACTGCCAATGAGGGACAACCTCAAGCAAAGCATGACTATGAGAAGGTGGTTGTTAAAAGATCGTTGAAGGGAATTTAAAAGTCCCCACAAAGCACCATTGATGAGATAATATCAGGGAGGGTTCTAGAAGTGAGAGCAGGTATAAAAATGTCCATACCTATGTTGCATAAGACATGCATGAATTTGGTAAGAATCTGTTCTGAAAATATTTCATTATCTTAAAGATATGCAATTAATTTTGAGTGGTTGTTGTATGCTATTGCTACCCCGGGCAAGGTAAGATTTAGGAAAGAAGAATATGAACAATAGAGAGAGGAGGTCTAGTCCAGTCAAGGATGAGTTATAACCCTTGCAAGAAAATGCATGAATAAAGAGTACCATGGGTACAATGACCAATCTAGGGAGATTGGGAATAAAGGTGCTCATAGTTAGCACATTGCATGGAATTGATTTGAGGAAATGCATGTTTGCATGAAGGGAAGACAATGAATTTTCCATCGAGGAAGAAGGATGTTCCAATACTTTACTTACATTGTATAGGTGTTAAAGAAAAGAAAATTTGGGTGGCCACGAGTGTTGGCACCCTGGTTACTAATGAAGGGAGAATGCTTGGGTGCATTCAAGAGAAACTTATAGTTTCACATGTGCTGATTTGGGATCATGATCATCCTGTAGTAGGAAGTACAGTCCTGTTGCAATAATAAACGAGAATGAATAATCCACATGGTGAAAAGGTTGGTTGAACTCCAAAAATCCATGGAAAGATGCTTGTCATAAGTATGGTAAACTTGAAATCAATACAAGGGTGCATGGTAAGTGAGTGTGGCGATGGATATTGGCCCCTTGGATTTAATTCACTTAATGTTGAACTACATTTTGAAAGGTTTGGTATGCTGAAAAGATGCATAGGTAAGGAATGAGGTTCCTTTCATTTTTTTGTAGATGTAATTTGAATGTTAGCATGCACAATTTAAGAATTTCTTGTGATGTCATTGTAAAGGTGAAATGAAAATATATGTGCATGGGAAACTAACAATTTGTTTGGTTGATTGAATTTGAAAGTGCAGGAAGAAAAGAGCCTTGGATATGGCAATGTTGTAAGTTCATAAGGAAGACCAAATTTCCTGCTGAGCGAAACTACGAGGAATGGTATTTTCCTTTTTGAGCAAAAGAATTTGATTGTTAGTAGGGACGGTTCTGAAATTGTTTTTGAACCACTGCAAGCGTGCAATGAAAATATAAAGTGCATGAAAACTAACAATTTGTTTGGTTGAGGAATGTTGAAGTTGCAGGAAGAAAAGGGTCTTGGATATGGTAGTGTTATAAGCCCATAAGGAAGACCAATTTCCTGTTGAGACAGACTGCTATGGGAAGAAAAATCCCATACTTGTGAATTTGGTTCCCGTGTGGAACAAATCTGAAAAGAAAAATGTGGAATTTGGAAATCTGTGGGTGACAGATTTGTAGAAAAATTATGAAATTTAAATTTATGACGATATCTCATAATTTTTGTATACCTGTGATACAGGTGAGAAAAAAAGATCTGCCTAGGGAGGGTAGATGAAGGCTGTCAAACTGGAAAGAATGAAAGAGGCTACTGTTGAGACATGAGAACCATGTGGTAAGCCATGATCACCCTAGAATATGTTGTGTTGTGGTAACACAAGCCAGAGAGATGCCTCGACAAAGCAAGTCTAAGGGACGCCTTGATTGTAAGACTCAATGAAGTCTCTGGAACTCTTCCTCTATGAGAAAGCCTTGGCAAGGCAAGATGGATCACCAGAGGGACTGTATAGCAGATAAGGGGATGCCTGAGCCTGGACCTGGAGGGTGAGTGACCACAAGGAAGAGGAGACTTTGATCATCCTTGTAAACTATTGATTGGGATCATGCACACAAGGGGTATGTCCAGGAAAAAAAGTAATCCAAGAGAACAAGACATCCATGTGGATGAAAATCCACGAACTGGACAGATAAGTATTGTGCTATATTATGAAATTTTCCTCTTGAATTTTGCACAACAACAATTGCTTTCGCATGAAATTGTGATTAATATGCTTGCTGTACCAGAATTTTGAAGGCAGATGACGAAGGAAAAGAGTATGGAAAGGAATTGACCAAGAAAGAGGATCCATATTTTTGAAGCAACTGAATGAGAAAAGGCATGACAGGTGTTACTGAGAAAGAAAACTGAGGACAATGTTCCTTTAAGGGGGAGGGGATTGTAACACCCCTGTTTGCCCGCAACTTGTAATTAATATTTTATCATGATCACCATGTTGTGACATGGGAACAATGTAAATGTATTATTGTTTATATTGCCAATGAGTGAATGTGGGGGTGAATCCTTGAAGTACTGGACATGATATCACTAGAGGAAAGAAATGGGAAAACTATGGAGAGGGTTCATTATGTCAAATGACCCAAAATTTCTTTTTGATGAGGATAATAAACCTCCTCTGATTCCCAAGGATAGGAATCAATTAATGAATAAAGGACCAGTGGTTGAACCATCAACCACCCCATGAATGGAAGCATGGTCCAACTAAATAATGTCATCCCAAAAGTAAGACAGGGTCTTGCAAACCTAGGTCGACCCAAATTTCCTTTTGACAGAAGGAACATGATAGGAAGGGGAACCTTCCCACGGAAGGGTGTACGTGGAAGGCATGCATAATATACAGAGAAGATAGGAGAACGCGAGGATCTCTCCAGCTGAGAATGAGTAGAAGACCGTGAGCTTGATGCTAAGGGAGCATCTGATAAACCTCACATAAGCTATGACAGAGAAAGGATCTTTGAGAATTGGCATAAATTCCCTAGTGATATCATGGCTTGGCATGGGGGTGGCCAGAGTGCTAAGAATGAATTCCTCTGAGCCTATGTTTCGGTGTAAAGGCGAACAACCACAATTAGTTAGTTTGCTGCAACCTGTAATAGATACGTATTCTCATATCCCGTGTAATTGAACAACAATTGTAAATTAAAGTTTGATATCCTATGAATGTTTCAGGGATGTGGATGTTTTCTTGATGATTAGACTGCATCCCTTTATATTTGCTTGATTGTGTATTTAAGCAAGTAAGGAATTATATGGTTTGTATATGTAAATGCTCAAGCCCTGCAGTGGCTCAAGTTTAAGCAAATGAACTGTGAGTTCGTCGACCTTGGGCACAATTTCTTGTATGCATGTCGATACTCCCAGCTGTTTTGAGTCTCCTAGAAAAAGGAGTATGTTAAGCTCAGGAGAAAGAGTGCAAAGCACATGCCAATGCCTAAGTCTTTCAGAACTGATGAAGCTGAGGAAGGATAATGAGATTTAAGTCTCGAAAGGGAAGATCCTTCCGTTTGGAAGACGAGTGGACGAGATTCGTTTGGGAGGATCCAATGTCTGTCACGACCGTTGGATTTGGAGAAGGAGATCAAGCGTTAACTCCTCGACTCCTTCAATCTTCACGAGTTCGGTGAATTTTGGTATTCGTTGTGAGGGAGGCAGATCCTCTGAAGTCCCTGAGCCTGAAGTTAATCTCGGTCATAGATCTGAGGATGCCTGGGAAATATCCCAACCGTCGTATATATGATGTAGTCAACCTGGCGTTGACTTCTTTAGGAAGACATGGGCATTGTAACGTCAAAACCCCTAAGGGTCGGAGTCACGAAGTAATGGGGACCGTGGATCTATGGATCCTTAGAGACCCCTCTCAACTGTTTGATTGAGGGAATGTGTGTGTCATGTCGAAAGCATGTGGGGATTGATGTGTTGAGTAACGCCGTTTCCATGTGTGGAGGCCACGTGGTAGGAGATTTCAGGGTCCGTATGTTTGACACTCTGGAGGAATTTGGACGCGATTCTTCAATATGTGAAGACTCCTACAGTCACAAATGATGGAGTAAATCTCCGCCATTGATATATAGGGGATGCGTGGCCCCAGATCCTTTAGTTCGAAGACTTGGCACTGCGAGGGATTTGAGGTGTGGTGTGTCTATAAGCTTTGAATCGTGAAGTGATGAGTGTCATCGATCCGAGGAAACTTTGAGAATTTTCCTGATCGTCAGATCTAGGCTGTGGTCATCTTGACGCTGAACAACTCCGGGAGAAAAGAGGAGTTTTCATAGAAAAACTATCGAACGCCGAACTTATGAAGTAACAGACGCCGTCGATCTAGGGATTACGTGGACACACCTTTACCGTGAGATTGAAGGACTTGGAAGGTTACCATTCCGTAGTGACATGGAATAATGATGTCATCCAATGTGTCGTGGACCCTTGATTAACATGCCACGTGTCACCTAGATTCGATAATTTCACATACCCTATAGGCCCATCAACATGTGACATGTGTCATCTCTGTATTGCCGCATATTACACTTGGGACTCACCGCTTAGTCCATTTGTTGGGAGGAGAATGAGGGACCCACCTGTATTTTCCCTCATATCTAATACAATCACCATGTGCGAGAGTTGACCTTTCGAGAGTCCGAGACTTCGAGACTCTGGAGGTTTGGAGTGTAGTGTCGAGGTAAGTTAAAAGGCCTGAAGGTCGGAGCCATGTGGATAGATTTTGGGACTTTGGAAGTCCAGGAATTGGGAACTCTGGGAGACTTGGGATGCTAGAACCTATGCTCCCAAAAAGGGCCAAAGGCTAGGTCTATGTGGAAATACCTCGGGAGTTTGGGAATTCAGGAATTCAGAGGACATTTGTGCAAAATAGAAAAGTGATGTTCAACGCCGAAGCACCGAACACCGAATACTCCTCTATCCTGTGTGTTAGATAAGGATTAAGTCTCGCCGTTGGATTGAATGGTGAACGAACCTTCCTGTGGATGTAGGAACTTGGGGATGGTATGAATGAGGTGGAGCCACATGGCCCATGTCTGATAAATTCCCGAAGAACTTCAAGAGGCCATAAACTGCAACCCATAGCTCGGATTTGAGCTTGTCAGCAGTTGTTAGAATGTTATTGGTGAGTAGAAGAGGATGAATACCTCAAACAAAGGATTCAAGATGTTTAAGAAAAATGAAATTATGATGCCCCATCCCTAGAAAGGGTACTCAGGGGTCGGGTGTGTTACAAATTGTGTCAATAAAAATATACTGGAAGACACATCGTCAAATGTGGAAATAAATGAGGAAAATAATTATGATCATCCCAAAAAAGCAAACTATAACTAGCGAATAAACTATCTATAAATACCGAATAAACTACCAGTTAGCACAAAAGATACATATACAAAGTTAGAAAAGAAGAATTACGATCATTATGATCATTATGATCATAGATATAGAGTTAGATACAGAGTTATCACAAAAGAAAACTATAACTAGCAAATAAATATCGAATAAATTATCAGTTAGCACATAAGATATTGGAGGCTTGCTAGACACTGGAGGACTCCATGGAGTTATTGGAGATCATATATACCGAGCTCTAAATTGGCCGCAGATTTCTAAATTGGCAGATTGGCTAAAGATTTGTATACCATATATAAATATTTGTGGAAATCATATGAAAATTTTAACAATGTTGGGAAGGCCTGTGTGTTGGGTATAGAGAAATCCATTCAGAAGGCAAGGAATTTAAAGCACTACTATTGGTGATGGAAAAAATAATTGGTGGAATCAACTCTCGCAAAGTTCATACACATTTTCGAATGTGGAAACAAATGAGGAAAAGCATTGTGATCGCCCCAAAAAAGAAAACTATAACTAGCGAATAAACTATCTATAATAGCGAATATGCTATAAGTTAGCACATAAATTGGCACAGAAGATGAAGACTTGCTAAACAATAGGGGAGTCTATGGAGATATTGGAGATCATAGATACAAAGTTCAAAATTGTCGGATCGGCTAAAGATTCACATACTATGCATAATATACATAAATATTTGTGGAAATAATATGATCTTAAATTCATCCGCAAGATTTGTTGGAAATAATATGATCTCTAAGTGAGGAAGAAACCTAAGGGAGAACCCTAATGTTACCATAACCATTAATAGATTCAGGTATACTAAACCATTAATATATAAGTCACGAAGAAACTCACTCTTACAGATCTATACACAATTTATTTTACAATTACTTTATATATGGTTTTAGCCCTTAATCAGAACAAAATTTTTTGATGAAGGGTTTGACTGAAACAACATCAATGATGGAGGGTTAATCCAATAAATAGGTGAGATGATAAATTTAATACAGGGTAGATTAAACCCATTAATAGTTGAGTTACAGTGACTGACGGAAAAATATATGTAATAAACATGGCAATTTGGCAAATACAAGCATGAGGGTCAAACTGGTTAAGCCAGAGATAGATCCATCCACACACAGATGGGTTAAAGAAAGTGATGATAATATAAATTAATAATCACAACAAGCACATCATAGTTAAAGGGAGAGAGACAACCATCAATACACACCTGGAGCACAAGTTTGGAGTAGATATTTATTTTTCTAAATGAGAAACAACTTCCTTCCGTATTAGAATGCTGAACGAAAACAATGTAATGAAATTAATTTAGAATGCTGAAATAAAACAAGGTAATGAATTAGATTTCTCTCACAACAGATCAAAGATTGGAGGAAATATTGTGTTAAAATAATCCATACAATTTATACTATTATTGAGAAAGATCATGGAGAAAAATGAGAGAAATCACCAGTCTCCTTGAGCCAAAAATATCGTTCGCCTTTCCCTTGAAGATGTTTTATCCAACATATGATCCAGGTGCCTTCAATCTTGTCCAGCCTCCTCCTCTATCACAAATAAACATGATCGACGAGTGACTCAAACATCCCGAATCAGACTCAAACCAACCGAGACTCAGACCACACAAACAGACAACCACACACACATACCAATCCAAACCATAGATAGAGGAGGAGGAGGAGGAAAATGTTGAAATAGGGTTAGGCTTGATATATATGGCTTTTCTTCCACCTCCCTTCAACAAATAAATACATTTTTTCCTCTACCTTCCTCTCTTGAACCATTGATCCCTTACAGAGAGACAATTTTAACTCTCTCTCTTCAATCACCTGTTCAAGATGTTTCAATT
The DNA here is from genome assembly GCA_009831015.1 of Picea engelmannii. Taxonomy (NCBI): domain Eukaryota; kingdom Viridiplantae; phylum Streptophyta; class Pinopsida; order Pinales; family Pinaceae; genus Picea; species Picea engelmannii. The sequence goes on along the minus strand of ML777581.1, from coordinate 2,013,957 downwards.
TACATATAGGATTATTTGTGCTTTTTTGAAATAGTGATGTTTTTCAGTTTCGATTTGGTATAGTTTAGAATTTACCACTATTTTTTTTTTGAAATAATGATTTTTTCAATTTCTATTTGGTATCGTTTAGAATTTAGCAATTTTTTTTTTTTTAGTTGTTCATGGCGTGTAGGAGAGAGGTCTCATTCAAATACTTGATTTTTTCAATTTATTTTTAGTACTGTTTAGAATTTAGGATCACTAGGAACCTTATGATAATTTTTGAAATAATGATTTTTTTCAGTTTCTATTTGGTACCGTTTAGAATTTAACACTAATTTTTATTTTTTGGCGTTGTTCTTAGAATGTGTTGTTCATGGCTTGCTAGGAGAGAGGCTGCATAAGTTCTTCTTTATCTCATTCAAATACTTGATTTTTTCAATTTATTTTTGTTACTGTTTAGAATTTAGCACTAATTATTATTTTTGTTTTTTTGGTTGTTCTCATGATGCATTATCCATGTGTGTTGGTAGAGAGGTTGGGTAAGTTACCAATGATTGAGGGATTGAAAAACAACAGAAAGAACTTCCTGCCATTCTTCAATGAAGCAGGGTTCGAATAACAACAACATTGACAACTTATTTCCTTGCTTGATGTATTTTTAAGTGTGTGTATGGCTGAAAAATTTAGAATGCTGAAAGAGAAAAAGGTAATGAATCATATTTCTCTCACAACATAGCAAATATTGGAGGAAATATTGGCATTAAAAGAAACCATAAAATTTACACTATTACTGAGAAAGATCATGGAGAAAACTGAGAAAGATCACCGGTCTCCTTGAGCCAAAAATATGGACCGCCTTTCCCTTTCCCTTGAAGATGCTTTATCCAACAGATGATCCAAGTGCCTTCAATCTTGTCCAACCTCCTCCTCCATCACACATAAACACTACTGAATCAGACATCCCGACTCAGACTCAAGCTGACTGAGACTCATACCACACAGAAAAACAACCACACATGCATACCAGTCCAAACCATAGATAGAGGAGGAGGAGGAAAATGTTGAAACATGGTTAGGCTTGATATATATAGCTTTTCTTCCATCGCCCTTCAATGGATATATAATTTTTCACCTCTACCTTCCTTGTTAAGCCGTAAATAATGTCTCATTACCCCTTAATTAGGGCATATTATATTAGTAATGTTATTTTATTTATGCTGACTTTAGTCCATTAGTTGTAATTATACCTCCTAGTCTCCTATATATACCAAGGAGACATTTTCATTTTGAATCATCTTGTAATTGTACATTTATGTGGGCATAAGGAGGTTTCCCCCTCGAAGAGGATTATTATCTGATTTTCTCTCTTTTTCAAGGCATTGAGTACTTATTCTGAGGTTTTTCTATGCTATATTGATATTTGGTTCTTAACATATGGTATCAGAGCTCAAGGTCTTGGGGTTTCGCTGCTACATCTGACACACCTTGGAATTTTCACTATAACTTTTTTTCTACAATGTTTCAGAAGGAACGAATTGGAGGATATTTAGTAGATGGATCAAGGTACGTTGAGTTAAAATTTTAGCTCCTGAGGCCTTATACTTTTGGAGATACAACTTGTGCAAGATAGGGTTCTGGAATCATCATGAACTGAGTCATTGGTGAATTTTCACTATATAATTTTTTTCTGTAATGTTGCAGACCCTAAACTCTAGATTCTATTCACATAAATGAGTAAGGTATTTGTGGTAAAAATTTCATCTTCTGGGTCATCTTAAATTTGTAGATACACCCTGTGGAAGATAGGGTATCTGACTAGTCCTATTGAGTGGTCTCAAGAAGGTGTTCCAGGTAAAAAAATCATAACTTCTTCATAGAGTATCAAAATTGAGTGGGACCAATTTCATTGGATATCGTACAGTCTATAGTATTTCTGGTACGAGTTTCAAAATTTTATATAATTTATGTTGTGCGGGGCACACTATACAAGTGAGATCTTCTGGAAAGGCCAAAAATCAACAAGTTGTGGGGAAGTTACCATAAATTCCACTTGGCACATCCAATTTTGATCAGACCTATGGCATTGCAGAGAAAAAATATTAGAGAGCTACAAAAAAGAAATTTTCATACCCATAAGGGTCGAAACTTTGGAGATACAACAGAATAAATATTGTCTAGCAGAACCACTTCAAAATCAAGGTTCAACAATGATACTTGGCCAACATGCCACCCAAAAAGGGAACTTCTACACCAAATAAGATTCCATAAAATCCTAATTGGACTCTTGATGAAGGTGAATAAATGCATAGGGACATAAATGATTTACAAAATAAGATAGTAACAAAAGATGAACTACAAGAGATGGAAGCTAAGTTGGAGGCAATAAATACTAAGATGGATGGTTTAAAAGAGGAGATCATGGAAGGATTGAAAAATTTCGTAATAGAGAGGACACTTGAAAGTGAAAATGTATCCCATGAAATAAATGATGAGGACACAAGGAAGATGAATCAATAATGGAGAAACTCTAACTTTGGGTTGAAGACCAACCACGTTCCTAAGATCAATATGCAGAATTTTGATGGCAAGGACCCTATCACATGGATACTTCAGATGGAGCAATTCATTGATCTACATAATGTTCCACATACACAAAAGGTACGAATTGCTTCTTTATATTTAGGACCCAATCAATTTGTATGGTATAGACGACTTTGTTCTCGTAAATCACTCGTCACTTGGACAATTTTCACGGAAGAAATGATAGCACACTATGAGGATACAAGAAGCAATACCTTCTTTAGCCAATTGATAAATCTAAAGCAAAAGGGTTCAGTTACAGTGCACATTGAGAACTTCCAAAGATTGAATATAAAGGTAACAGATATTCCAGATGAGCACTTGATTGATGTATTCATAAGAACTTTAAGAGATAACATTCAACATGAGGTTCGACTTTGGGAACCCAAATCATTGGAGAGTGCATTTAGGGTGGCAAGAAATGTTGAAAGTAAAAATATGGCTATGGCTACTAGAAGGACCAATCCTAACATCTATAGAGAGAATAATGCTCCTTCTTCTAAAACACCTCAACCTAC
>ML777581.1:1984909-1996082 GCA_009831015.1 Picea engelmannii | reverse complement strand
GAGAGAGAGAGAGAGAGAGAGAGAGAGAGAGAGAGATTGTATGTTGATTATCTCACTCTCTCTCCATCTCTACCTACAAAACTATCAACAATGGATTTTGTGGAGAGTAATTCTCCTCTATTTAGGACCACCAATAACTCTTATGACAATAGGAATTGAACATACTCATTATAAAACTCTCTATCATGAAAATATTTCCCTCCTCATAGTAGAGTTGTTTTTTATTTTTTGATTAGGGTTAGGGCTCCTCAAGGTTAGGGATACTATTGGTTTTAGTTGTTTGTTATAAAATAGTTGAGATTTTTTCTTTTAAAAACCCGTATGAATCTCTATCTCCTAAATGCGAGATATATTTAATGATACTTGCAAAATCAATCTTCCATAGTGAGTTACATCCTAAATGCAAGCTATATTTTAATATAGGGTTTTATTAAGATCATTCACTGATACTTGCAAAATCCATCTTCCATAGTGAGTTAAAGCCTAGGTTTAGAAATTATAATTGGAAGTTAATCTCAGATTGTCTTCACTTTAGAAGTGCCAAGCTCATATACTATGCCATTATTGAGACAATTGGTACATTTCATAGAAGCACTTAAAAGTTTATAGGAATATTGACTAAGTGGGAAGGGTTTTTCATATATAGTTCAAATCCAAAAGGGGGTATGTATACCTCTGTAGAATTTACCAGTCAAATCGTTGGGTGGAGGGGGTCCCTTGTCCCACAAACAAGGGGGTCTTATACACCAATTTGTTGTTTGGCTTGGTCGTGACCTTAAAAATAGATTATTATTATTATTATTACTACTAAATATTAATTTTATTAAAGGTTAAGAAGGTTGATATTTCAAGGAAAGCAACTCATTAGTCTTTTGAATGATCATGTTTTATCACACAATATATAGTAGGAAGATAGATTCCTCTACTCAATTTCACAACGAGTCATCCACATCTTACAATAGCTTAATTGGGGAGAGAAGATAAATACCATAAAATTCCATTTCTATATCTCGTAGTAGAGTATTTAACCCCAATTGGAAACATCATCCATGCGAACAATATTCATAGAGTGTAACACACCCGACTCGTTAAAGTGTCTTTTAAGGGATGGGGCATCATAATTTTGTTTTCCTTAACTATATCAAGTCCTAATTTTGATATTTCCCTCGTCTTCTACTTGCCACAAGCTTTCTAACGATTTCCACCATACTGAAATTTGGGTTCTGGATTGCAGTTTATTGCCTCCCAAAGCTCTGTGGGCATTATTAGTCAAGGACCCCATGGGTCCATCTCATTCATACCATATCTAGATTTCTATATCTATGGTGGAATTCCATCTACCATCAAATCCAACGGTGGGGATTTTTTCTTATTGAACACATAGGCTAGAGGGGAGTTCAACATTCGGCTCTGAACACCTCTTTTTCGTTATGCGCATGCATTCCCTGGAGTCCAGAAATATCAAACTCCCAAAGGAGCCCGAAGTCTCACCACTTGGCTCCGACCTTCGGGTCTTTCAGTTTATCTGTGACAGTACACCCTAAACCTCTGAAGTCCCGGACACCCGAAGGGTTCTCCTTGCACGAGGTGATGTATTAAACACATAGGTAAGGATAGGTGGGCCCTGACTACTCCACACACCAATAAACAAAGAGAAAACGTACCAAGGGGGGATGACACATGGCCCCTTCATTGGGTGACACATGTCATGTGTTAATGGGCCTATAGGGTCTGTGAAACATACGAATCCAGGTGACACATGGCACGTCAAACATGGGTCCACATCACCCTGGGTGTTGTAAGCGTACCCCTTCACGTCAGACTGATCGCGTTCAAAGTCCTTTGATCATACGGTCATGGTGTGTCCACGTAACCCCTCGATCTATGACCTTCGTTACTTTGTAAATTCGATGTTCAGGGAATTTGTGGCATGACTTCCTCCTTGCTCCCGTAGTAGTCAACGTCATACTAACCATGGCCATGATCTAATGATCAGGAGAGATCCCAAAGGGTCTCTATATCTACGTTTCATGTTTATTCGTAGCTCCGACATTCATTGAGTTTACTTGTTCCACACTCCTCATCTCCCGGAGTAGGACTTCACCGAAGTGCCGAATACAGTTCAAATCCAATGTTCAGGGGGGATCCTAAAGCATCCTCGGATCTACAACTCCTATCACTTTGTAACTTCAACATTCAAAGGTTCCCTCGCCTTGAACCAGACTTCCTTCTAGAGTGTCAAACTTCTGAAGTCTTGGGTACTATATCTAATGGTCAGGAGAGATCCCGATGCATCCTCGAATCTATGGGTCCTATCGCTTCATAAATTTGGTGTTCAAAGGTTCCCTCACCTTGAACCATACTTCCTTTCATAGTTTCGAACTCTCGAAGTCTCAGGTACTAGATCTAACGGTCAGGAGAGATCCTAACACATCCTCGGATCTACAAATCCTATCCTTTCGTAACTTTGACATTCGGAAGTTCCCTCACCATGAACCACACTTCATTCTGGAGTTCCAAACTCCTGAAGTCATGGGTACTCCACCATCCTCGAGCCGAGCATTCATGTTCTAGGGGAATGACACACGGTAGAAGCCAGGGTGACATGTGTCCTCGCCAGAGGTGACACGTGTCGCGTTCAAATGGAATTTAGGATTTTTGGGAATCACAAATCAGGGTGACACATGGCACACATGACAGGGGTCTACGTCACCCTAGGTGACGTTGGCGTGCCATGTCAATACAGGATTGATAGCCCTCGCGTGTTCCTAGATTCTCCTACTTGCCAAACCTCTCTGATCTCCGAAGTCCAAAGTTCCCGCCAGCTGTATCTCAATACCCATTAGATCCCACGATCGAGGTGTGTCCTCATAGATCCATGAATCTACAACTTACGTTAATTTGTAACCTCGATGTTCAGGGGTTTCTACCCACTCCACAGTAAGATCTACGATGGAGAGAAATTGCGGAGATCGAGGGTAGAAATAACATCCGTGCGGGTTTAACCTTCACAATCCTCCTAGACTGTCGATCTGTAGATTCAACCGGATCAATGATTGACATTAATTCCACCACAGATGAGCAGTTTCTATTGTGGAACTTGGGAAAGGAGATAAACATCATGCTAGTTGAGACTCCACAATCGCCCCGATCATAGATCTCCATGCTAGTTCAAGCACATCCATTGATCCTCAAGAGGAGGTTAGCGCCTGGAGAATTGAGCGAGGTCATAGCCTCGATCACCTAGGTTGAATTTATAAGTCCTTAGGTCTACGGATCTTAACACTTCATGGCTTCAGCGTTTGAAATATTTGTTGTTAAACCACCTACACTCTCCCAAAGTGGGACTTCATCGAAGTTCTTAGTGCTCCCTTCACTAAGTTTAATCTAACAGATGAGAGTGCGTTCCACCCCACGACTCTCATTACTTCATGGCTTCGACGTTCGGGGGGGGGGGGTTGATGATATATCATCCTCGTTCTTATAGAGTGGGAATTTACCGAAGTTGCCTAGACATGGATCCAACAACTAAAGGGCTCCCGAATACTCTCATATCGGTGGTTCACATTACTTCATGATAACATAGTGGATCAACGTTTAATGGTGGAAAAGTCTAACTGTCTTCGATAAGAAAACTGCTAGGCACTGGTTAACCTGGTGGCTAACTGCGACTATCAATTTCCTTTAGCTGATTTGTAAATGGTAGGGTCAGAGCACTCCAGATTTTTGAAGCTAGAAGGCTTAACTTCTTTCGGGCCTAGCATAGGGTTCCCAAACCTTGGTCACATGGGTCCTTTGGAAACTCTTGTGGGCTACATACTAATTCCTTTAGATGTAATTGGGTTAAGGACATGGGGATGCCCTCGATCATGCAGGGGAAATATATGAAGGAGGCGGTCCTCCTTCCACATGGTTTGAACTTGGAATTCCCATGAGGGTAGATTTTAGAGATCGACATGACTTAAACATTCCAACAAATCTTTCCCCATCACTATTATAGGCTTACATCTTACAAATATTTAACTTCTTGGATGATTCAATCATACACCCATTTAAAATCACAAATTCACAAAGAGATAATGAATATTCCTAACTTAACCATTCAACACAAAACTTAGTCATAGACATATAAATATATCCAATCGCCACATCCATTCTATTACAGAGAGTATGAAGATACTTATCAGAAAAACAAAGTTCGTGAAGCGACTACTGAAAGGGGTGCCTATTTCCACCCAACCATAGGCATAACCACTCTTGACAGATTTACCATTGGCCACCCCAGAGCTATACCATGATGATATGAGAGGGACTCTTTCTTCTTCTCCACGACAGCTAGGGATGAAGGTTTCTCTCCTCCTCCCATCAAAACTTAGTAGACAATTTTCTCTGTACCAAGCAAGGAGGTCTTCCCGAGTACTTCCACAGTCATTGATTAGCCTCGTTTATCATCTTGTAACGAAAACCTTGTCCACAACTTCTTACGTCTAGAAAAATCTTATTTCCCAGTTCTTTCTCGAACCAAAGAGCTGCAAAACACTCTTTTCTCTTCTTGAGATCGCTCTTTTGACAATGATCTCTTCATAGATCTCCTACCCTCTCACCTCTATCCCGTGAATTGCCTCTTCCTTACCCTTCTCAGAAGGGTTGCGTGGGTCCAAATCCCCAGCTTTTGGTCAAGTTTGGAAGTCTTACAAATGGGTATTTTTCCCCATATCCTCATTAACTCTTGAGGAGGACTCTTCCAACTACCACTATGACTGGTAATTCATATCTGGGTTAGAGGACTATTCTGAGTAATTAAATCCAGTAAGGTATTGGTTTGGTGGGGGTCATCTCAACCATTTATGGTTCCCCTCACCATCTCTCTCATAACATCCATGGTATATCTTGGCAACCCCGCCCCCCCCTTTAGCAGTTATGCAACACTTATCCATTTTCTATTAATAACATAAAATACATACATTGACCTTTTATACAAAGGTTCATCAAATTAGACATTCACACATATTTAGTCTACCATAGTCTCTTGGCCAGTTATAGTTATATTTACAGACTGAGGAAACATGGGTGTTACAATCCCCTACCCTTAAAGGAACATCGTCCTCGATGTTCTATCTTCCTATGTGCTCTATATGTACAGAAGTAAACAAAAATGGATATGTTTGTCTCATGGCATCCTCCATTTCCCATGTGGCCTCATCTGGGCCAAAGTGTTTTCACTGCACCTTGACTTGTGCAATGGTTATGTTCCTGAGTGGGGTCTCCTTCTTGTCTATTATGCATGGAGGTTCTGGTATGAATTCTCCCTCTGGTTCCACCTGAATTACATACCAGCCAATAATATGATTAGAATCATGTACATATTTCTTTAATAACGAAACATGGAAAAAATCATGTGCCTTCACTGTGGGAGGGAGTGCTAGCCTATAGGCTACAGGTCCCACTCTATCCAAAATTTCCTACACTCTTTGTTATCTTTTCCTACACTCTTGGTTTTGTAAAAAAAACAAAACAATTAGTCAAGTTATGGACGTAAATTGTAATGACATTGGAAGCTTATTAGTAAGGTTAATTAAAAATGAGTTGTTGAAAATCAATTTTGAAGAAAAAACAATAGACATTGAGCAAACCTATGGAAATAATATCATATCTCTATTCTATCTCTCTAATAGTATATGTTGGATACCTAATCCTCATGATGATAGTATTTTGTAAATATTATTGTAAATCATATTTTGGATAAATATGAAGAGTCGTAGGTGAAAAGGAAGAGTCAATCAGATCTCTTGGAATATGAAACCAAAGTTCACTTTGTATTGTAGTTATGAATGTCTCACGTTAATGAAAATCATCTGTGGAGTTACTCATTCCCTCTGTCCACACCTAACCTGACAGTGATAGAAAAACAAGTTTTCACTACATGATTCTCTCCTCCCATGTGCAAAAACATCCCTCTGCAAGTCTGTCTCACGCACACACTTTGATCTCAGATCTGAGATATGTATCTCTGGTCGTCAATGGTAACACCATTTTTCATATTTTTATACTCTAAGCCTGATTCCAAAGGCATATAAAGAAGGAACACCTTGATATAACTCTTGCAGATTCTCTTATAATGCTCAACAATATTCCAGAGGTGATTGAACCGCCTCCTCCTCCTTTTGGTCGAGGATTTCGTTCCACAACTAGGCATTGATGTTTTGAAGGGACCATGATAAGAAGAATTATGCTTCTTTGTGGGAGAATTTTTGGCCCATATTCAAGACTTAAAAGTGATCACCAACAAGTTTCAAACCCCAACGAGCTTCTCCAGGTCAATCTCTAAGGCCTCAAGCCGATAAGCCAAACTATGTAAACAATTTTGAATCTATTCATCCCTGCTGATTCTCTTCATATCCCTTTGAGAGGGGGCTTCACGAGCTTGTTGTAAAGCTATGGAATAGGCAAAGTGAACATACACTATAAGGAAAAGACCCTCTAGCTGAGTTTTTTGCGGATGCCCCTATAAAAATATGCCAAAAATTTGTTTATAGCGGATGATACTAGCGGAGGTGAATGGTCAGAGGTTTTAACAGATGTTTTTACACCATTGCTTTTATAAGTACATAACACACCAGTGTGTTTTTGACAAAAGGTGCATCGGTTCCCTCAAAACTAGCACACTATAACAAGGTTATTTCAAATAAAGAACAATATTATCCGATATGCTACAAAAATAAGGACACATCGAGAAATAATGACGCATCCTAATAAAATTCTTTTAAAAATACATGATGCACAACGTAACACTGGAAGCACCGGTGCGCTATTAGTAGAGTGCATCGTCATATGGTTAAATAAAAAACATTTACGCAACAATGTAGGATTGTGCCAAAAAAATATACCGGAAGACACATCGTCAAATGTGAAAACAAATGAGGAAAATCATTATGATCATCCCAAAAAAGAAAACTATAACTAGCGAATAAACTATCTATAAATACCGAATAAAATATCAGTTAGCATAAAAGATACAGGTGGAGAGTTAACACATAAGCATTATGATCATTATGATCATAGATACATAGTTAGATACAGAGTTAGCACAAAAGAAAACTATAGCTAGTAAATAAATACCGAATAAATTATTAGTTAGCACATAAAATATTGGAGGCTTGCTAGACACTGGAGGAGTCCATGGAGATATTGGAGATCATAGATATAGAGTTCTAAATTGGTGGATTGGCTAAATATTTGTATACCATATATAAAGATTTGTGGAAATCATATGAAAATTTTAACAATGTTGGGAAGGCTCGTGTGTTGGGTACAGAGAAATCCATTCATAAGGAAAGGAATTTAAAGAAATACTGTTGGTTATGGAAAAAAAAATTGGACTCAAATCCCACGAATTTCATACACATTGTCGAATGTGGGAACAAATGAGGAAAAACATTATGATCGTCCCAAAAAAGAAAACTATAACTAGCGAATAAACTATATATAAATAGAAAATAAACTATCAGTTAGCATAGAAATTGGCACAAAAGATGAAGACGTGCTAAACACTAGAGGATTCTATGGAGATATTGGAGATCATAGATACAGAGTTGAAAATTGGCGGATTGGCTAAAGATTCGCATACTATGCATAATATACATAAAGATTTGTGGAAATAATATGATCTTAAATTCATCTGGAATATTTGTTGGAAATAATATGATCTCTAAGCGAGGAAGAAACCTAAGGGAGAACCCTAATGTTACCATAACCATTAATCGATTCAGGTATACTAAAACATTAATCTATAAGTCATGAAGAAACCTACTCTTACAGATCTATACACATTTTATTTTACTATTACTTTATATATGGTTTTATCTCTTAATCAGAACAAAATATTTAAATAATGAAGGGTTTGAGTGCATCAATATCAATGATGGAGGGTTAATCCAATAAATAGGTGGGCTGTTAAATTTAATACAAGGTAGGTTAGACCCATTAATAGGTGGGTTACAATGTCTAATGAAAAAATATGTAATAAACGTGGCAATTTGGCAAATACAAGCATCGGGGTCAAACTAGTTAATCCAGAGATAGATCCATCCACACACAAGTCGGTTAAAGCAAGTGATGATAATCTAAATTAATAATCACACCAGGCGCATCATAGTTAAAGGGAGAGAGACAACCATCAATACACACCTAGAGCACAATTTTGGAGTAGTGATTTATTTTTCCCAATGAGAAACAACTTCCTTTCATATTAGAATGCTGAATGAAAACAATGTAATGAAAACAATTTAGAATGATGAAAGAAAACAAGGTGATGAATCATATTTCTCTCACAACACAACAAATATTGGAGGAAATACTTGCATTAAAAGAAGCCATACAATTTATACTATTACTGAGAAAGATCATGGAGAGAATTGAGAGAGATCACTGGTCTCCTTGAGCCAAAAATCTCGGCCACCTTTCCCTTGAAGATGCTTTATCCAACATATGATCCAAGTGCCTTCAATCTTGTCCAGCCTCCTCCTCTATCACACATAAACACGACTGGGGAGTGACTCAGACATCCCGAATCAGACTCAAACTGACCGAGACTTAGACCACACAAACAAAGAACCACACATGCATACCARTCCAAACCATAGATAGAGGAGGAGGAGGAGGAAAATGTTGAAATAGGGTTAGGCTTGATATATATAGATTTTCTTCCACCTCCCTTGAACAGATAGATAATTTTTTCCCTCTACCTTCCTCTCTTTAACCATCGATTCCTTATAGAGAGACAAATTCCCTCTCTCTCTTCAATCACTTGCTCAAGCTCTTTCAATTTCAATGTAGGAGGATTTGTGCTTTTTTGAAATAGTGATGTTTTTCAGTTTCGATTTGGTACAATTTAGAATTTACCACTAATTATTTTTGAAATAGTGATTTTTTCAATTTCTATTTGGTACTGTTTAGAATTTAGCACTAATTTTTGTTTTTTTATTTTTTTTATGTTGTTCATGGCATGCTAGGAGAGAGGTCTCATTCAAATACTTGATTTTTTCAATTTATTTTTCGTACTGTTTAGAATTTAGGATCACTATGAACCTTATGACAATTTTTGAAATAATGTTTTTTTTCAGTTTCTATTTGGTACCGTTTAGAATTTAACACTAATTTTTATTTTTTTTGCGTTGTTATTAGAATGTGTTATTCATTTCTTGCTAGGAGAGAGGCTGCATAATTTCTTCTTTATCTCATTCAAATACTTGATTTTTTCAATTTATTTTTGGTACTGTTTAGAATTTAGCACTAATTTATTTTTTTATTTTTTTGGTTGTTCTCATGATGCATTATCCATGCGTGTTGGTAGAGAGGTTGGGTAAGTTACCAATGATTGAGGTCACGAAAAACAATAGAAACAAATTACTTCCATTCTTCAACAAAGTAGGGTTCAAATAACAACAACATTGACAACTTATTTCCTTCCTTGATGTATTTTTTAGTGTGTGTATGGCTGAAAAATTTAGAATGCTGAAAGAAAACAAGGTAATGAATCAGATTTCTCTCACAACAGAGAAAAGATTGGAGGAAATAATGACATCAAAATAAACCATAGAATTTATACTATTACCGAGAAAGATCATGGAGAAAACTGAGAGAGATCACTGGTCTCCTTGAGCCAAAAATATCGACCACCTTTCCCTTTCCCTTGAATATGATTTATCCAATAGATGATCCAAGTGCCTTCAATCTTTTCCAACCTCCTCCTCTATCTCACATAAACACGACTGAATCAGACATCCTGACTTAGACTCAAACTGACTGAGACTCATACCACACAGACAAACAACCACACATGTATTCCAGTACAAACCATAGATAGAGGAGGAGGAGGAAAATGTTGAAACATGGTTAGGATTGATATATATAGCTTTTCTTCCACCTCCCTTCAACGGATAGATAAATTTTCACCTCTACCTTCCTCTCTCGAACCATCTAGAACCATCGATCCCTTACAGAGAGACAAATTCTCTTCTCTCTTCAATCACTTGCTCAAGATGTTTCAGTGTCAATATAGTATGATTTGTGCTTTTTTGAAATAATGATGTTTTTCAGTTTCGATTTCCTACCATTTAGAATTTAACACTATTTTTTTTGTGAAATAGTGATTTTTTCAGTTTCTATTTGGTACCGTTTAGAATTTAGTACTAATTAAAAAATAAATAAAAAAATTGGGACGTTCTTAGGATGCGTTGTTCATGGCGTGCTAGTAGAGAGATTGCACAAGTTCTTTTATCTCATTCAAATATGTGATTTTTTCAATTTATTTTTGTACTGTTTATAATTTAACACTAATTTATTTTTTTGGTTGTTCTCATGATGCATCATTGTCCATGACTATTGGTATAGAGGTTGGATAAGTTCTTTTATTTCATCAACCATTGTTAATGGTATTATCCTTTATTAGGATCACTCCGAACCTTATGATAATGGGTGTTGGTATGTTGGTTGTAAAACTTCCTATCAGAAAAACATTCCCCTTTTGATTTGAGAGTATTTTCAAAAACTTCCTACATAGTTTATTCCAAAAAGTTTAAGCTTAGCATAGTAGATATTTTTTGTTTTTGGTTAAAGTTCCTTAAGATTGAGGACACCAATTTATTGAGGATTGTCTCTTATAAAACATGTGATATTTTTTCTCTATAATACCCATACAAATCCTTGCCTGAGGGTTCCACATATAATACTGAATATCAATTTGATTAAAGGTTTAGAGTTAAGAGAAAACAACCTATTAGTATCTTGTATTTCCATATTTTGTTACACAATATAGTGTAGGGAGCTTGTTTCCTCTACTCAGCTTCACATTGATTCATCCACATCTTTTAATAGATTAAATGGGAAGAAAAGCGAAATACTATAAAATTCAGTTTCTCATTTCCTCTACTAAGTTTCAATTGAGTCATCCACATCTTTTAATAGATTAAATGGGGAGAAAAGGGAAATACTATAAAGTTCCATTTCTATATCTCATAGCAAGGTATTTACCACAATTTGGAAATCTCATGCAAGGAAGAAATATTCCTAAAGCACCTTGTACCACAATCCTATTCTCTTTCAAGCATATTGCAATTAAGCACTCAACCACTTGAGCTATATATATATATATATATATATATATATATATATG
>ML777581.1:1966498-1984602 GCA_009831015.1 Picea engelmannii | reverse complement strand
GAGAGAGAGAGAGAGAGAGAGAGAGAGAGAGAGAGAGAGAGATAATGATGATTATCTCTCTCTCTCTATCTCTACCTACAAAACTATCAACAATGGATCTTGTGGAGAATAATTCTCCTCTATTTAGGACCACCAATAACCTTATGACAATAGGAATTGAGCATGTTCATTATAAAACTCTCTATCATGAAAATATTTCCGTCCTCATAGTAAAGGAGTTGTTTCTTATATTTTGATTAGGGTTAGGGCTCCTCAAGGTTAGGGATACCATTTCTTTTAGTTGTCTATTATAAAATAGTTGAGATTTTTTTCTTTTAAAAACTTGTATAAATCTCTATCTCCTAAATGTGAGATATATTTAATGATACTTGCAAAATCCATTTTCCATAGTGAGTTACATCCTAAATGCAAGCTATATTTTAATATAGGGTTTTATTAAGATCATTCACTTATACTTGTAAAATCCATCTTCCATAATGAGTTAAAGCCTTGGTTTAGAAATTGTAATTGGAAGTTAATCTCAAATTGTCTTCACTTTAGAAGTGCCAAGCTCATATACTATGCCATTATTGAGACAGTTGGTACATTTCATAGAAGCACTTAAAAGTTTATTGGAATATTGACCAAGTGGGAAGGGTTCTTCATATATAGTTCAAATCCAGAAGTAAGTGCTTCTATGAAATATAAAATATAACAAAGTGAGTCCATATAGAAAATATAACACTTTGTAGCAATTAGTTTCTCTAGAAGGATAATAAATTGTTCTAAATACAAAGTGTACCTTTCCATTGATTTAGTCTACCTTAGTCATGTCCACCTTCAATTATCTAATTATCAAATAAAGCATCAGAAGAGCCTACCAATATTACATTTCTAGAAATGTCCCTTAATTCTTTGCAAAATCATTGACTTGATCAATCATGATAGAGAAACAAGCTAATAAATATAGCAAATATATTCCATGTATTAAAGTTTCAACATTTTTTGACCTCGACTTCCAACGACTTTGTGTCCAAAGATGTGTAACTAATACTCAAGAGTTTTGCATTAGTATGGATATATTCAAGAATGCGGGTTAGTTTGAAATGTAGGGATTCAAAATGAAAAAAAAACTCATTTGACTACATGTTCATTAACACGACATACCTCTTTTTCCACTTTAGTTAATTTGCATAATTTGTTGGGGGTTTTGTCCCATCTTGCAATCATAGTAGATGTTGTAGTTGGCTTGTTGTCATCAATTTTTTGCTTCCAATATTCCTTTTTTTATTAGAATTCTTATGTTGAACACAAGCAAGTTACAACTATTCAGTGTGAGATGTATGAAGTGGTAGAAGGGTTTCACACATTCTAGAATATCCCTTCACCTAAGAGGTTGTGATTGGTAGAGAAAATCCTACAATGCACAAACCTTAGGGGGGCATAAAAATGATCACAAGATAGAGCTCACCTTGGTAAAGAGGGGGGAAATAATTGGGGATTTCACACATAGGTACATGAGTGTGGCATACTTGACCTTGTCTTTCACATGAGCAACTTCAAATTCATATTCACAATACTATCTAAATGAACATCAAGTTCCTCATATTCTTGAAGTACACGAATATGTGTTGCGAATTATTATGATTGTGCATTGTGGTATATGGATTGTAGTCTTGTTATGAATAGGTTGAGTAAATTACAAGTATCAGCCACTATGTTAGCACATAGAATTGTAGGGTTAAAGAATCATGACACATAAGAGCTTATTGTTTTCATAACTTGTATTCTAAACAAATTCTCAGGGATTATGTCATAAAGTTTCTAGTAGCTTCCTCCAAGTGTGCAAATTGTGTTTAATCCAGGCGCTGCAAACTGGCTAAAGGAGAGTGTTGGAGGTTGAATAGTTTGTAGACACGTGTGTTAAAATCCCCAATTATCTGCATCAAGCTCAAGTCTACTGGATAATTCATAAGGGTTATCATGCTATTTGAAGGTTGAAAGGAGGTCCTTTTACTGATATATTTGTTGGCGCTGCGAATTGTGTTGTGAATCCTCTATTCTAGGACTGTTGAAACTTTCACCTTTTGCATCCTTTCAAATTCAGCCTTAAACGAGTGAATTATTACCCCTATCCAATTTAAAATGTGTGGTTGATCATTCGCTGAAGCAAGCTTAAAGTTGCAAATGCTGTTACTGTTGTTAACCTATTTTTATGCATTTTACAACATTTTTTGGGTGATGGCTATGAGTTGTAAGCCATGAGTATCGATTGTGGTGCTTTCCTCTAAGTCATATATCAATATAATGAAGTTTAAAACACTCTTGGGACACTTGATAGAGTTTTGAAATGATAAAACATTGGAAAAAGTGAAACGGGATGCTACATGAAATTTCCCAGTGCTGACGCTGCGAAATGGTATTTTTGACTGTTTTTAAGAAATTAACACACAACAAAGGACTTTTTTTCTCATAACTTTTGAATGCCAATATGGGTTCCTATAAATGTTTTTGTGCAGGAAGAACATGATGTTGTTGAATTTATGACAAAACATCAGCCTGACCCAGTTTAGCATTTGAGAGAAACAATTAAAACACTAGTGCATTGTGAAATGTGCTGCAAACTTTCTGTTTTGCATAGTTGATTGGATATTTGCCTTGTTGGGAGGTTGCCACCTGTCAAGGAGGGTTAGAACGACTTCTCAGAGATCATTTAGATGATAAGGAACACTTTCACCTAAGTTTTAGCTCCATTAAAGACCTCATGCAATGAGTTGGAAACAATTTATTAATGACTTCCAACAATTTCCTGAAAATTAGCAGTTTGTTGGATTTTTGTCTCTTTGACTGTTGCCACCTATCTCTAAGGCCTAGAATCCAATGAAAGAGATGGGATTCAACCTCCTAAGGATATTTTGATACTATTTTCTATTTAATGAAGAAGGGATCTCTTGGAGAAGGGTGGGATTCATGATCAAAGAGAAGAGAGAGCTAGAGGAGCAGTTGAGTTGCTCATTTATAAGCCCGAGGGCATGTGTTGTAGGCATTTATGCCAATAGAGATTCATGAAAGTTGTGATACCAGACTATTTTTCTGTTGTTTACATTCTTTCTTATCATCTTTCTTGAGTAATATTTACATATTTTGAATATCAAAAGCTTCCTTTGGTTAATGGATTCATGAGCTGCAAAGGATTTATGGTAATTGCTTGTTAATCATATATTATTGTTCAAGAACCTTTTAATATATATTATAGAAAGGATCTTTGTTATGTGGATATTATTCTCTTTGTTTACCTTCTATTCTTCTATCCATCTTTGCATAAGCCTTTTGTTTGGTAGGCAGTTAGATTGTCTGTGATCTGCAGAATGTTATGACTCCATGCCCAATAGAATGTATTTGCAAGAAGTTTGATGCCCTCCCTTTTACTCTTTTCTTCCTGATACACCAAGTATTACTTGTTTTAATTATTTAAATCAAATGGGTATTGGGCTTATCCTATAACAGTTTGAGGGTGACTCTCAGTACTAAAATTTTTGTCACCGTTGTCGGGGACAAAAGTGAAGAAATCTTTTGTGGGAGAATGACAACGATCAAATCCAGCTCTTGATGGTAGATACGAGTAGGAAACAAGATTGACTGCCATATTCTAACTGTAAACTCTAGCTTCATTACAGTTTCACTTACAAGTGACTCCACTGGTTTGAAATGGACAAAATTCTAGCTCAGAGGTATGCTTTCTGTGATTTCTCAAGTATAGTTGGTTTTCCAAATCCAGTGCCTAGTAGAGATGAATGGGAAGGTTGCATTCCCAAATTTAGAGGAGAAGATTGGGAAATACCAGCTGAGAACTTGCTGTGTTTCCATGATTTTATTTATCATCTTTAGATCATGCATGAGGATGTTTAGATCAAGCTTTTTAGGTACTCATTGGAAGGAAAGGCTCGTGAGTGGTGTAGATGTCTTCCGACTGCTATCATTAAGTGGTTGAAAGATTTTAATATTGCATTCAATAATGATTGAAAACAAGGTTATGGTGATGATCTCCTATATGAAGGATGTTGTATGGAATTTAATAAGTTATATAGAATATTTTCCAATCAGAGTGTTTGCAATCAAGGAATTGTCGAAGAAATTATTCCTCAAGATTTTCAACATGTTTCCCATGATTTTCAAAATGATATGTTTTCTCAAGAAAATAAAGTTGAAGAAGACGAGCAGATCCATGACATGCTTCTTGTTGAAATTTTTCATTACTCTGAACAATGTGGGGAGGTACTTAATCTAGTAGAATCTCCATTTGAAAACACTAAAATGAGCCTCCAATATGCTTTAGTTTTGCAAATAATTATGATTGGCAGCAGTTATGAAGAATAAAATATGCAAAGGCAATTCAATATTTAGTTGGGACCGGTAAAGAATTTTTTTATTGAAGTATTCTCTCATGTTTTTATGATCTGATGGTAGCATATATGGAGATTTTGTTAGCTCAAATTTTGTATCACTTTTTCACTGTGGATATCAGTTTCAACTATACTCTGAACCATATTTTATTTTATCATTGTCCATTTTAATTTTTCAAGACCAGACACAAGTCTCACATTCCGAACAATTATTTGACTAGTTATATTAGACATATCATATTACTTAATTAGAGAGCTGAGCTGGGTAGATTAGTGTAGGTTGATGTACATAAATAAGCTCACTCCATGAGCATGTGATTTTCAGTTTGAATTTGTCTACAATGTGAGTTAAGTTTGCAGCTTATGACAGTGTTTTTATTTTTCAATAAGGGGCATAGATGTTTTCAGGAATACAGTATGCAGACATGGAATGGATAAGGCACTGAACTTCATGTTCTTGGCAGCTCACAGGGAGTGTGCCATCCCCTATGGAGCCAGATGTTAGCACATAGAATTGTAGGGTTAAAGAATCATGACACATAAGATCTTATTGTTTTTAGATCTTGTATTTTAAACAAATTCTCAAAGATTATGTCATAAATTTTCTAACAACTTCCTCCAAGTGTGAAAATTGTGTTTAAGCCGGGCGCTGCGAACTGGCCGAAGGAGAGTGTTGTAGGTTGAATAGTTTGTAGACACGTGTGTTAAAATCCCCAATTATCTACATCAAGCTCAATTCTACTAGATACTTCATAAGGGTTATCATGCTATTTGAAGGTTGAAAGGAGGTCCTTTTACTGATATATTTGTTGGCATTGTGAATTGTGCTGTGACCCCTCTGTTCTATGACTGCTGAAACTTTCACCTTTTGCATCCTTTCAAATCCAGCCTTAAGCGAGTGAATTATTACCCCTATCCAATTTACAATGTGTGGCTGATCATTTTCTAAAGAAGGCTTAAAGTTGCAAATGTTGTTAATGCTCTTAACCTATTTTTATGAATTTTACAACATTTTTGGGTGATGGCTATGAGTTGTAAGCCATGATTATCGGTTGTGGTGCTTTCCTCTAAGTAATATATCAATATAATGAATTTTACAGCACTCTTTGGACACCTGATAGAGTTTTGAAATGATAAAACATTGGAAAGAGTGAAACGAGTTGCTACAGGAAATTTTGCAGTGCCGACATTGCGAAATGGTATTTTTCACTGTTTTTAAGAAATTAACACATAACAAAGGACATTTTTTCTCATAACTTTTGAATTCCAATTTGGGTTCCTATGAATTTTTTTGTGGAGGAACAACATGATGTTGTTGACTTGCTGACAACAAATCAGCCCGACCTCGTTTGGCATTTGAGAGAAACAATTAAAACACTAGTGCACTGCGAAATGTGCTGCAAACTCTCTGTTTTGCAAAGTTGATTGGATATTCGCCTTGTTGGGAGGTTTCCACCTGTTAAGGAGGGTTCGAACGACTTCTCAGAGATTATTTAGATGCTAAGGGACACCTACACATAAGTTTTAGCTACATTAAAGACCTCATGCAGTGAGTTGGAAACAATTTATTAATGACTTCCAACAATTTCCTGAAAATTAGCAGTTTGTTGGATTTTGTGTCTTTGACTGTTGCCACCTATCTCCAAGGCCTAGAATCCAATGAAAGAGATGGGATTAGACCTCCTAACGATATTTTGACACTATTTTTTATTTAATGAAGGAGGTATATCTTGGAGAAGGGTGGGATTCATGATCTAAGAGAGGAGAGAGCTAGAGGAGTAGTTGAGTTGTTCATTTGTAAGCCCGAAGGCATGTGTTGTAGGCATTTATGCCATTAGAGATTCATGAAAGATGTGATACCAGACTATTTTTCTCTTGTTTAAATTCTTTATTATCATATTGCTTGAGTAATATTTACATATTTGAAGATCAAAAGATGCCTTTGGTTAATGGATTCATGAACTGCAAAGGATTTGTTGTAATTGCTTGTTAATCATAGATTATTGTTCAAGCACTCTTTAATCTATATTATAGAAAGGATATCTATTATTGGATATTATTCTCTTTGTTTACCTTCTATTCTTCTATCCATCTTTGCACAAGCCTTTTGTCTGGTAGGAAGCCTCATTGCCTGTGATCTATAGAATGTTATGACTAGAATGTATTTGCAAGCAGTCTGATGCCCTCCATTTTACTCTTGTCTTGCTGATCCACCAAGTATTACTTATTTTAATCATTTAAATCAAATGGGTACTGAGATTATCCTCTAGCAGTATGAGGGTGATTCTCAATGCTAACACACTAAATATTTATTTTCCTACCAAATAAAAATCAAATGCAACTACATCCTTATCTTGATTCTCAATAGTATTAACAAGCATATAGTAAAATAACACACACACACACACACACACACATTAATATTTGATAATGGTAAAACATAACCCAAGTTAAAACACCATCTCCTTTCAACTATACTCTTATCTTGTTTTTAAGGAACTTGAAATATAATATGAAAGGGAAGGACATGATAACACAAGTTATTAATTGTATTTTGAGACATTGCTTTGCAAATAGTTTTGGCAAGTTCTTTTATTTAGCAATTATGTTAGCGTATTCATGACCTTTTACAATGGTGATATTTTCAAAGTCACATGATATTGAGATTGTATATTATGGAAAGTGGTTTCATTCCCTTTCCTATGAGTAGATAACCAGTGTAACACACCCATGGTGGGGTGTTGAAATTTTGTTCTTCTTAATAAATCAATACTTCCATTTGGTGTTTCTATCCCATTCTGCTCGTCTAGAGCTTTGCAACCACGGTCTCCATGCTCAGAACTGAGCTCAGAGTTGGAATATATACCTCTCCCAAGTTTCTTGGGTGTTCATTGGTCGAGGCCAAGGGGATTCCATGTGGGTCCGACTCAATATGCTTCTCCCTAAGTTCTCAGATATCCCTGAACTTCCAACATTCTTAATTCTATGGCGGGAATCCATCAACCAACAAATCCAAAGACTGGACTTGGTCCTAGGCTAAATCATAGGTTAACAGGGAATTCGGCGTTCGGCCTTCGGATTTGAATTCCAGGCCTAGCCCCTTCCATCCATCTACACTCGCATATCACCGCAGTCTATGACCAGATTCCAGGACAACAGACGCCAAGTCAACCCCCGCGCAAATCCTCCAGAGTGGAAAATCTACGAATTTCACAATCCGATGCCACATTTCCTCAGATAATTTGGTGGCCCTGATTCACTTTGGAGCCTTGGGCTCGACAGTTCTGGAGTCTTCACACACATAAAATTCCATAGTGAAATCCTTCCAGAGTGTCATATCTTCTGACACACATCCTCCTCTATTCAACGGTCACGATGAACTTCAGCTCTTTGGCCTTCGGGAGTTCTCAACCCTCCACTCTTCAACTCTTCTGGAGTACTTCTTCTCCAGAGTGTGGCAGCTGGCGACACATGTCCTTACCAACATACGTCTCAGATCTAGTCCACTACTTTGGGCTTCTAGGATATTTGAAGTACCACACTTAATTTCCTCTAGAGTGGCTCTACTCCAGAGTTAACAATATATTTCCACGTGCCTCCCTGTGCCAACGACTAGGACCTACTTCAACACTTTGAAACTTTGGGTCCCTTCACCAACCACATTGTCTAAGTGGGCACGTACTAGGGGCTTGGACGTAGATGGGTCAGGGGCGACACATGCCCTCACCTGGGATGACACATGGCACGTGGCTCACCAATATTAATCCATGTCACCCTGAATGGTGTCACTGTGCCTCATCGCTTCGGTCCGATCATCTTTCAACATCCCTCAGATCTCACGGTCAAGATCCGACCACTAGCAATTTGTTCACAGATCGACGATTCACCGTTATTGCAAAACACCAACATGCTCACTCTTTATCAGAGAGTTCAATCTCTGCAATTTGAAAAGTGCTCTCCTGACTCTATTTAATCGTGGTCGTTGATCCTCCACCCCAATGAGATCAACATCGTTGGTTTATTATGGGTTGTGAACTAGCACGTCCGTTAATTTCTCCTTCTCGCTCCACAATGATTCCCAACCATCGATCTAATCGAACGACTGGTGTTTGATCTGTTAGCTTCAGTGGATCTTTAGGTCGATCTGATGACTGAGATCAATTTTCCTCCCAATGAACGACTCACATTCATCTCCTTTGTCAGGTTCTTGATTCATCTATGACTCTTGTTACTCCGGGAGTTCAGATAATTTTGACTATCGTGAAGTTTGACATCCTAGATATTCAAACTCTCGAATCTCTGAAACCATCAAGAGTAAGCTCCTTTCGGGCTCCGCTCAGGGTTCCTAGGCCCAGATCACATTGAACTTTTGATGAATCTCAGGCTATGAGATCTACTCCTATCCGAGTTTTGGTTAAGTTCATGGGCACGATTTTAAGGTCTCTCAGGCTACTGGTTTGAAGGAAATGCCTTCCTATCTCACAAAACTTTAAGTTCTGAAACAGGGTGGGGTAAACCCGTGGGATCACCAAGACGATAACAGTGGCAAGAGACTTTCTCCAACTCTAGATCTATGAGGTATCTCCCTCGTAAAACACCTTTGAGGGTTAAAATGGAGCATATGGGAAAATAATAAGCATAAGTTCTCAAGGAAGCCAACGTATACACATAACTTAACCATTTCAATACAAAAAACATTTATAGATATGCAAATACATGCATGCAACCATTAATTCCCAATTCAATGCATAGAGTATGAAAACACTTATCAGAACTGTTGGCGACGGAAGTCACTCCTGGATTGCAGCAGGAGCAGAGCCCGACGCCCATCAATTTTTATGTCACGATTTAATAAATGGGGGTGGTCGAATGGAAAGAGACCCAGGAAAGAAGCATTGACACAGGAACCAGGGTCTGGTATGTAGAAAGCAAGGGAGGTCTTGATCCAACTTCCGTCAGTAAGTTGATTAAAGGGTGGTAGATGGAAGACTTGTGAGAAGGGTGAGCAAGACTGCCTCGGGCAACAGGCCTTCGGAAGCTTGAGGAAGAAAAACTCAGAAGCCAAGATCCTCTTAGTCTAAAGTTTCAAGGAGCTGAAGGGTGATTCGACTGGATCCTCCAATTCCAAGCCATTCCATCGCTGAGAAAACACAAGAACTGATTAGAAATGCTGCAACTGTTGCAGTGATCCAACCTACATCATCCTACAACAACGCAACTCGACTGGATCTTCCAATTCTGAGCTGTTCTAACACAGTAAACAAAGAGATGGAAAAAGAGGCTGACATCCATAAAGTAAGAAGTCTCAAATGCCTTATACATTAACCAGAGCGACCGACGCTTCATCAAAACTTACAGAACGGGAGCCTAGCTCAACCATCGACCCTTACAAAAATGGAAAAAATGCCTACATATGCTCAAAAACAACAACAACAGCAAAAACAAGATGCTGCATTAAAGAATTGTGTCTGCATGGATTCTGACAACCTTCCCATGCAGACTCAGGATGATCATGCGCCTATGACAGACGCCATCAAATTTCAGATTGTCCTTCTGTAGGTGAGTCGATGTGAATTAGTCCTTTGCTGGACCTTCCTTTTATGGCAGAGTTGATGTTCAACCACCAACAACTGCCATAATAGATGATTTTTGGGATCGGGGACGGCCTTGATCGACTCTACCTTCTAGGACGTGGAGGTCTCCTAATGGTGCCACCTGGATCAGCTGAACGGTCTTTCTTTGGACGCTACTTCGCTGGACTGCTGCAAGGGACCCCTATGGCTGATGTGGACGAGGGTGTGGCGGGGGTTAAAGGCGTGAACACTGTGGAGGTGATGGAGAAGAAACGAGAGCTGTGACATCAGCTGAGGAATGCCACACAGTTTGAATAGGACAGAGGAGGAAGGAGCATGGAGTGTGGGAGTATAGGAGGAGGTGACTGGGAGTGAGAGGGACACATGGTAGGAGAAGAGGGAGGCGGTAGGTGGAGAACAGGTGGCAACGAGGAGGATGATACCAAAGGTGACATGACAGGAAAGGGACCCCACAATAATAACACACCATTCCAGACCCCCTCTTTCATTAAAGACAGGATGGCAAAGGGGGGTCGGAAAGGCTTGAGCATTGTTGATCTAGGTGCTCCGATCCTGACCTTTGAAGAGTTGCGTGCTTGATTTTGGACCCCTCTGATTAAAGGCAGGAAGGCAAGGGGGGTTTGGAATGAAGCCTCAGTCGCTGATTTAGGCACCCAGATCCTGACCTTTGAAGAGTTGCGCACTCAATTCCGGACCCCCCCCCCCTTCCGCTTAAAGGTAGAATGGCGGAGGGACTCTGGAATCTGCTCCTGACCGTAGATCTGAGTGCGCAGATCCTGGCTGCCCAGATCCATGCCCCTTTTAAGTCCAATGCGTTCGAGTTTCATCGATGGATGGACGACTGAGATGACTTAGACACTTTCAGTATGAAAATCCTGAAAGGCCCCACCTGTGGCTCAGATCTTGCGTCGCGTGTCCTTTAGATGAACGACCGAGATGGCTTTGTCATTAAAAGGGGGCTACCTCCATTCCCGAGCTCGCTTAACGTGACCTAGCGCTAGGACCGTGGGCTCAACTTTGAAGGGCGCTTATTGGCATTTTGGGGTTCGGGGTTTCAAGATGTAAAATGATGAGGAACCCCTCACCCTTTGAATTCCCGAATGCCGACATGACATGATCGTGCATCACATGTCCTTTTGGATGGACGACCGATCTCCTTTCTTGAATGTATTATAATCACTATCCATCACGCTAATCCTGGTGCAACTCCGCTAACTGCGATTTCCTGTCGACCATCGATCTGCTCTTATAGATGGATCTGGGCCGCTGACAACATAACTTCGTCTGCTTCCTTTCTTGGTAGCCTGAAATGAGGTTCTTTCGTGCTGCACTTGGGCGCTTCTTGTGCAACCTGCAGACCTGGATACTCTTGTTCCCCATACAAGAATGGTTTCTAACAAGAACCGGATAACGTGAAGCGACTGCTGGAAGGGGTGCACGTTTCCACCCAACCATAGGCTTAGTCACTCCTAACGGATTTACCACTAGCCACCTCGAGCTAGACCACGATGCTTTGCGATTGAATCTCTTCTTCTGGCACCAGAATAGATAGGGACGAAGGTTACTCCCCTTCTCCCGCATGATATTGGAAATGGTTTACATGATACCAAGAAAGGAGGACCGACCTCGTTTATCATATTGTATCACAACCTTCTCAACCATTTCCTGTGACCATAACGCTTATCTCCTCATTCTTCCTTGAACCCGAGAGCTTAGCTTTTCATCTCTGCACTCTTTTCCCCAGTCTTCTCTACCCACCACACCTTCCTCCCTTTCTTGTCTTAGCAAGGTTGCATGTTGCTCGAATTCCCTGTCCGTGGTCATGTTTGGAAGCCTTACATATGGGTTCTCTTCCCCATCCCCTCATTAACTATTGAGGAGGTCTTCCCACCTACCAACCTGAATTTAATTCATTTCTGGGTCAGAGTATTGTTCTAGCCATGAAAAATTTAAATCCAGTATGTTACTAGTTTGGTGAAGGTTAACGCAACCATTCCTGGTCCCCTTCACCATCTCTTTTCATAGCATTCATGGTCTTTCTTAGTACACCCCCCATTCCAACAATTATGAAACACTTATCCATTTTCTATTAAATAACATAATTTACATTCATCGAACTTTTATACAAAGGTCCATCAAATCAAACATTCACACATATCGAGTTTTCCATAGTCTCTTGGCCAATATAGTTATATTTACAAACTAGGGGAAACGAGGTGTTACAATTCCCTCCCCCTTAAAGAAACATTTTCCTCGATATTCTATCTGTCAACAGGTATATCCCATTGTTATGTGTGATTGATGTTGTGTTCTTCTAATATATGATATAATGTTAATGCATTATATTGTTAGATATGAGATATAATGTGCAAAGTAGGCTTAAGAAAGATAAAGAGTAGCTAGATCTGTGTGAGAGTGTTGCCCTGGATCCACTTTGCATTTCCTCTGGTTGTAGACACCTATGTCTTGCAACCCCCTATTTCTACTTTGGGTGAGACTGCATCTGCTTCGCAGGTGTTGCTGAAAGGGCCAGTAGTTAGGGCTTGTTGGTGCACTGTTAGAGCTGAACCCTGGGTCTGCCCCTGTGCCAACAAATGGTTCTGTTGTGGGGACCAAGATCTTCTTAAGGGAATGCCAAAGTGGTTTCCATTGAGGAAAAAGATTCAAAAGTGGATAGAATAACAAGAGAAGGACTTCGTTGAAGCTCAGAATAAGAACCCTAATCTTAGTACAGAGGATTGGTTGGGAAGGTATATCTTTATTGATATACATGAGATTTTCTTTGGAGGAATTTGTAAGGAGCTATACGAGTGAATAGCCAGATTAGCAGATGCCCAGTTTGAGATCAAACTCAGACTGTTTGTGGTTTGGACATCGACGTTGATCAAGAAGGTCAAGAGAGTTGATAATGTCATGTCAAGAGCAGTAGATCACTGGTTTGATAGTACCATTGGAGGGTATATCACTGAGTTTTCTATTGACATAGTAGAATCATATAGCCAAGCATAGAGATATTTCTTTAAGGGACCGAGAGGAATTTTTTTATACTTATTGAAGTTGAATATAAATATGCTATTGCATGAGAAGAACATCTTGAAGATACAATAGTGGTTCGGATTAAAAAATCTAATGTTCAAGAATTCAGACAACGACAACGACATAGAGGTCGGACACATGCACAATGGGAGAACTTTTAGAGAAGTTCCTCTGGTGAATTTGTTTGAATAGAATTACAAACCACCAACACAGGAGGAAGGGTTCTACAATGGAGAAGAAGAAGAGTTACTAAACGAGGAACATTCAGAGTCTGATGGGGTAGAATAAGGGAAGATTAAAGAACCTTGTTGACAAGAGTCAGAAACTTCAGGGAATGTGCAGACTGTTGAAGTAAGTACTATTACACCTCCTGTTGTTTTAACAACATTAAGTAACCAGAGTAACCTAAGTTATCAGAACACTCAAAGCACTGGTACAAGTGGTTCAGTGCATACTTAGTCAGGAAACCTAGGAAGATCTATGGCATATGAGATGAGGTTACCCACCTTTAGGGGAGATGGTTTTGAAGATCCTGATCAACATTGGTTCTTATGAGAAGTTGTATGGAGTATTAAGAATGTCACTGATGAAGTTGTTGAGAGAGATCATTTTAGTACTACCCTAAGAGACCACGCACTGAGATGGTACATGAAGTTCGTCCAAGGAGTTTTCCAGCCAAAACCACTGAGCGAGAACAAGATTGTGTTGATTGTAGAATTCAAGAAACCCAAGTTAGAGTCACAGTGCATCACAGAGTTGAAATAAATCAACCAGAAAGTAGTTGAACCTATGTGGGAGTTTGATCAGAGGTTTAAGACCCTGACAGGTCATTTGAGTTTTCAGATTTTGGGCAAACAAAATAAAGAATGGTTCATTGTTGCCCTCTTAACACACATCAAAGTCCCTCTGATGCAACAGAAGATCACTTCGCAAGATGAGGTGTTGGAGATCGCCATGAAACTAGAATCATCCCCTATGGGCGAGTCCAGTTTAGGTATGAGTCAAATTTTGAGTCAACTAACTAGCTTATCACTACAGGTCAAAGATATGAAAAAAGATAAGGGAAAAGATAAAAGAGAAGATATTTGGTGTATCAGATGCAAATCAGAAGGTCATGGTAAGGAAAACTATCCTCTATTCCATGAGTACTTGGCTTCAGGAGCCAATATCCCTTTGAAGCAGGTTACTCTACCTTGGTGCAAGGTATGTAGAAATAGACATTGCCCTACAGAATGCTATTACATGCAAAAATATGTCCAGACACCTACCAACCTTTACTGCACATTATGTAAATCTTTGGGGCATGATGAGAAATATTGTAGGGCTTATGACATCTTGTATAAAAGATCAAGAGACACATATAGAATTCAAGGTGAAGTACAACAAGAAGGAAATACTACGCAGTTTAACTCTCTAAGAAGAGGGAACTTCAACCCTCGTGGCAGATTCATAGGAAGAGGACAAGGAGGAGGCATGGGCCGAGGTCAAGGACAAATCATTTGTTATAACTTCACATAGCCAAGTCACTTGGCAAGGGACTGTCATAACCCTTGTACCACTTGCAGTTACTACAAATCATTTGAACATGTCATAGAATATTTTCCTGCATTGTTAGCCAAACTTCAGGAAAGACAAGGAGGGTGTTAGAATATAGAATATTGTGTGCTCGTTTTACCATTGACGATACCCTCATCACCCAACCATAAGCCGAAGCCACCCTCCGAGCACCTTAACCTGGACTGAGAATTACTTCGGAAGCAAACCCTAGGCTAGATAGCCAAACAAGGTGTAGCACATCTTCCTCAAAGGATAGTGCACCAAAAATAGCTGATCAAATAGTCCAAACCCTAGCCAAGAGATAGTCCAAGCCAATACTCAAAACTAGCTGTTGCTGCAACTGCACTTGCAACCCTCCTCCACATGTGCGCACCAAACTAGGAACTGCAGTGCACACCAACTGGGAACTGCAATTTTGAGATGTATCAAAATGAGAACTGGCGCCCTTTATTTATACTGGTTATGCCAGATTTGCTGGGGCTGACTTCTCCTTCTGGATATGTGTCTGTTCAGTATATTATTATTATTTCTGGCTGACTTCTTCTCTTGGAGGCTAATAACCTAATATAGATTATATTCTTGAGCTGACAAGACTTTTAGGGTTATTAGCCAACTTATTAGGGTTTCTCTTGCTTCTCGGAGTCTTCTATTATCGTCAGGTTCACACGTGGAGGTAAATACCTCCCGCAGCTACCATAATATCAAAAATCCCTCCTAGCTAGGGAGGTATTATAGGTAATGGTCTTTGAGCACAAAAACATACCATTCACCTGGTAGCATCAACATAGTCGTCTAGACTATCTCATGACTAGATCATGAGCATCACCATCACCATCAACTGCATCATCTCTCAAAACCATACTTCATTTGAGTAATCAGACATGATGCTGGATAAGTCACTCACACCATAGAGTGACACAAGAGTCACTCTTATAATCTAGAGGAGTAAATGTTTTGAACCAATTTCCGTTTGGAAAATCTTTGTTCATCATTCGTCTGGATGGTGATTATTTTCAATAAACTGTTGATAGTCTTCAAGGCAGTTAGAAAAAAAATAGAACACAACTATATCTATCCATAGTAGTACATAACTACAATCCAATGGTTCACTACCACACCAAGTAATACACAAGTACTTGATTAGCAACGTATAGTTATGAACAATGGAACATATCCACCACAGTAATCTTCATCTAATGTCATATAGTCTTCATAACAAACATTTGATAGCAACCTGCATAGAATCAATGTTATGATATAAAATGAATCATCTGGGCCAATCTTTCACTCACATCTGTGAGCTCTGAAAGAATATATGCTTCATGAACAGTGGAACATATCCACCATAGTAGTCTACATCTACTATCTTCATAACAAACATTTGATAGCAACCTGCACAAAAAATGTTATGATATAAATTGAATTATCTGGGCCAATATTTCACTCACGTATGTGAGATATGAAAGAATATCTTCCCTCAGAGTAGAACAATGAGATATCTGGACTATTCTTCTCAAACAAGGAAGAATAACTGTCTTGTCTTCTGAACATGGACCATTCCTCACCCTGGGCCATTCTTCCTACACTAATCAAAGTGCACCCTGGAGAGAATGTATAACCCTAAGGAATGCTGAGTCTAAACCATTCCCCACCCTGGACCATTCCTCCTACACTAATAAAAGTGCACCCTGGAGAGAATGTATAAACCCTAAGGAATGTCTGTCCCTGATTGTTGAGCTTGGACCATTCCCCACCCTAGGCCATTCCTCCTACACTAATCAAAGTGCACCCTGGAGAGAATGTATAAACCCTAAGAAATGACTGTTTGGACCATTTCCTCTATTAACCACAAGAGGAAAAGACTGTCCTGCATCAACCTCCAAAACAAACCATTCCTCATGTTAACCACAATGAGAAATCACTGTCCGGTGAGGCGGGCCAGTCTTCTTGAGTAACCCTCAAGAAGTGAGACTTCCCTAGACCACTCCCCATGTTAACCACAATGGGAAGTCACTGTCTATGATACATCAACAATCAGACTACTTCCCATGTTAACCACAATGGAAAGTGACTATCCATCAAAAGTCTCAATCCACTTTCTGAACATGAAAGCATTTGTCCAAGATGGACTATTTTTCAATTTTTAAAGATGAATGTCTTCAATAATGTTTTCAGTGATCCCTCCTAACTTGGAGAGTTGTTTCTTCCTTTTTCAATAGGAGGGAAGTTGTTTCCACGAGCTCTATCTTGAGTACGCAAACTCTTTCATCTTGGATAGAAGCTTTACCAAAATGTCTTCTTATTTTCTCATCTGTGGAGATATGTATTGGAAAATCATTTTCTCCTTTCTGGACTTCATCATGGATAATGTAATGCTTGATTTCAAATGTACTTTAGTCTGGAACACTGTGAAGGGTTCATGTAGATATGAACAATAGAGTATATCATAGTTGGAAAACTGGAACATATCCATGTGGCACTTCTTCTTTCATCATGAGATTTGATCTATTGAGTAGTCATCTTGTTGTTTATAGGAAATCTTCACCACGCTTCTGCTGTGCACTGGAGGTTCTTCACCAAGTTATCTTCTTCTTATCTTCATACAAGAGTCTCTTTCTGGTATGCCTCAAAGTCTTGAGATTTCTCTTCATACGCTCTTTATTCAATTTCTCTAGAGAACATTCTTTGCATTCATTTGATGTAGAATTCCGATTCAAGGATGTTGCGGATGATATAATGACTTATGTAGAGATAAGTCTGGTTTGCTGGAACAAGTAATCATCATAGTCTTCTCCCTCCATCTAGGAGAACCTCTAGTTCTAGATCTCGCAATGATTTCATTCATAAGTCTTCCATACACTGTTCTTTATCACGACTTTCAGTTCCTCTTCTTGATTGCTTTTATTGAGTTCATATCAGGCTGGTAATCTTTTGATTCTTAATATTATGACTGGTTGTTCTAGTTTTTCTTTCTTTCTTGGAATATTCATGTTCTGCTTCATGTTTTTCTTTAACTCTTGGGTCCATGGAGTTTCTTAGAGATTCCATGCCCTAGATATTCCACTTCTTCCTTTTATCGTAGGATCATGGATCTGGATGGACAACCAAGAATACTTTAAGGCTTCTCTTCGAAGAAGTCTTCTTCTATAGTTGAACTGAACACGTACTGTCTTTCATGGTTACTACCATGGATATATATATTTCATCATCTTCAATGGATCATAGGATTATATCCCTCCTAACCCTTGCTTCATGTAGGGGTGCATATAATAGGCTCCCTCCGTCTAACAGAGTCCACGCTTCCATTTGCATCCTTATTGTCTTCTGCAATATATAATTGGCTCTCTTGTCTAACAGAGTTCACGCTTCCATCTTGTTATCTTCTACAAAATGTCATAAGTCTTTTTCCAATTTCCTCTCGGTTGTTGACTTCTTTCTGTCTTTGCTTCTTCTAAGTCTTTTCATGATTGATTCGGCTTAATAGCTTTCACATGATTTGTATTTCATCCTTTCATGTGTATTATCTAATGATATC
>ML777581.1:1922489-1957946 GCA_009831015.1 Picea engelmannii | reverse complement strand
GGTGCTTCAGAGAAATGGTCATCTGTAGGGATCTTCAGTTTGGTGCAGAGTGATGCAAAGACAGATTCAAGATGGGTGGTCAGTTCTTGTTTGACTTCCTCCATTGAGGACTGCATGGTTGTATTTATGGTAGCATTGATGGACAAATCGATGGAGGCAACAATAGCGCTGAGTTGTTTCACTTCTTTTTGGGTTTCGTGGAAACCAGATTGCATGGTGTTGAAGCGAGCTTCCAAGTCTTGGCTACGGGTATGGGCCATGAGGATGGGTGAACTGAAAAGGGGTGGGCGGGGTCAAACATTTTTCTGAAAAATGATATGGATGAATATGATAAGGGCAGAGAGATGAATCCAATGGAATAGGTCTCAAATAATGGTGAAAAAATTTCCAGACTTTTTTTTTTTTTTTTACCTGCAGAGTTATACTCCGGTCTGAAGAATACTACAGTGATGAAATCCCCAAATGCTTAACCAAAAAGAGATGTGTATTTACTTGGCAACCCGAACACAGTTGCGCGGCAATAGATCTGGTATGTTTTAATTTGTTTATGTTTCTATCCCGCAAGGGTAAGGTATTCAAGGGTTCTATAGACAAGGGTTTGCCCTATGCTATAGCTCTCTAATATATGTGCGGGGTCCAACAGTAGTACTTAGCCCAATATCTCATGGCACTAACTAAGGAGGATAGACCATACCCTTAGCCGTACTACCCAACTACCCAGGTACTAGAGAGTATCTTCCTGAGTGTTGTTCTTGGTGACACTATAACAGTCCGGCGGCCGATAGGTTTATCTAAAGAGGGCTTTAGGAAATCTAGGTCGATCCGTACACAGGTGTTGTCTGATGCGCTACCACTCGAAGGGGTACCAATAAGGGTTACAAGGGTGGCCAACAGATGTGCGCTTAAGAACCACTTGTATTTCCTGCATGTATGAATCCCTCAACCGCGGGTTTATGCGTGTAACGACAGATCTCTGTGGTTTAAAGACGCCGGAATACGTCTCTACCCTAAAAAACAATTTCCCACAATTTATGCCAAGGAAAGTGCTCTAATACCACTTGCAAGATACCAGATATAATAAATATGCAGAACAAAAATAAAATGCTAGAAATGGCAGAATAACAGTAATGTATCCAGCATAATCTTCACAATAACACAAAAATGATATAAGAACAACAACAAAAATATCACTTTGATTCATAAAGCAATGTTCATAGGCCTCTTTGAGGGGGCAACCTCCAATCGAGCAACGCTCTGTTACAATAATATCCAAGCTAGGGTTTTCATACCCTTGACCCTTATTTATACTGAATATGTCTATCAAGAGAAGCATCTAGAGGAAGATCCTTCTAGAAGCAGAAGCTTCTATTAGGTCTTCTTACATCCGCCTTATTCTATTTTATTGAAAGGCCTTATTAATATTGACCTTTATTACATCCGAATATATTGATCTACCTATGTGCGGGTTAGGACCCTAACAAAGTTGTCTGAAGGACCATGTGCAAGGTTGTGAGGAGGCCTGGAGAAACATTCCTCAAGAACAGTGGGTGCATAAGTTCATCAATACTCTAGAAACAACGCCTATCAATTGATATCTTCAATCAGAACTCCGCCTCACCACTTCAGATTGGTACGGTATGACTTAGAACTTTGTAGCTACAATTTTATTTGAAATTTAGTATCTCATGGTGGATCAAGATTTACAAGTTTTTCAGACAAAAAGTCTTTGAGGAGGCACCTAGCCTCCCTATGGAGCAAGAAGAGGATGAATGGACTTTACCTCTTAAAAAAATGCAAGGATGTTACAATATCAATGCCGATGAAGACGATGATCCTAGGAATGTGAACATCATAGAAACGGAAGGACAAAGAGATGTAGAAGGACTAGGAGTCGAACTACCTTTCATTGGACATCTGATCAAAATCAAGAAAGTTAATATTGGAACAGAGCAAGCACCTAAGCTTGCTAATGTTGGGGATTACTGGGATGATGCCACCATTGATAAGATCAAAAAATTACTGCATGAATATCAGGACTTGTTTCCAACCAAGTTCAATGATATGAAAGGAATAAAAGAGCCCATGGGAGAGATGAAGATCCCCTTGAAACCATATGCAAGGCCAGTCAAGTAGAGACCCTACAGATTGAATCCCAAATATAAGGAGAAAGTGAAGATTGAATTAGACAGAATGTTGGAAGCAGGAATCATAGAACCCGTTGAAGAGTCAGAGTGGATTAGTCCAATGGTGGTACAAGATAAGAAGACAGTAGAGATCAGGATTTGTGTAGACCTCAAGAAACTGAATGATGCCTATTTGCATGACCCATTCCCTACATTGTTTACAGACGAAGTGTTAGATAATGTAGGAGGACAAGAGGTATATTCCTTTACAGATGGATTTTCAGGTTATCACCAGATCAGGATTG
Source organism: Picea engelmannii (assembly GCA_009831015.1). Lineage (NCBI taxonomy): Eukaryota > Viridiplantae > Streptophyta > Pinopsida > Pinales > Pinaceae > Picea > Picea engelmannii. The sequence continues at coordinate 1,955,518 of ML777581.1, read as the reverse complement.
CCAAGGAAGACCACCATAAGACCACATTTGAAACATAATGGGGTTCCTACCAGTATACAGTGATGCCTTTCGGATTGAAGTGTTGGACATACCTACCACACTTATAGCGGGGGTGAATGAGTGTGGGGATATTTTCCCCAAAACTTCCTTCTTAGACAAAACTCATTAGTTAGCATTCAACATTTAATCATTACTCATTGCTGTCATTTATAACCAGTTAGATGTGAACACATATCAACATTATATCATCAACAAGTCATCACCAAAAGGAACTCAAAGAACACAAGATGTATGAACAATTTTTATTTTTATTACAGACTACAATCCTTGGGGTTTATCAACAACAAATTAACAGAGTACAACTCTACAAGAGCACCATATCTATATGCAAGACTCAACTTACATCCTCAACACCAACTGAGATGAGGCAACAATCCTCCACATATATCAATCTATCATAGGTACACGACCTGTTAGTAGTGTAGCCCACATGTGTACGTGCCTTGGCTCACTACAACCAACGTATGTACGTGGCCATTCTATAATGCAACATGTGTATACTTCTGACAACTAGGGTTTTTCTTTGCTTCACATGCTCAGATCCTCTAGAACTAGTAATTACATTATCTTCTATCTTTCACTATCCAAACTGACCTCCAACCAGTCACAACACATCCAATCTCTCCAATAGCTTATTCATGCTTCTCAATCATACAATATGAATGCCACTCAAACATGTGTAAACAACCAGTATACTATAGCCATCATATCAATATTGAATCATAAGAGTTCTGCTCACTCCATCAAGCAACTCAAACCACATCATAACAACCATACCAAGAATTCCCTAAGCATTCACAACACAACAAGCACTAGTATCCATCAAGACAATAATATAACCATACCAGAGTCTCCATGATAGATCTGAGTCCATAGAATGCAGATCTGAAAATGCTTCAGTCTTCAACAACCAGTCATCAGCTCAAACACAAATCTCCATGATTTTATCCATTGTATGCGCCATGTCCTCATACAACACGCGTGTGTACATGCCCTGGCCCATTACAACCTGAGTTTGACATCAATCAATCAAACCATTGACATCAATGACAACATGATCCAACAATATCCCCCTTTGGCATTGATGGAAATACCAACATTGATGTCAACACCAATCATTGATGTCAACATGTAGACAAGGCATGCTCTACATCAATATTCATCAATCATATCAATATGTCTATCTTTCCCCATTACGAAACATAATTCACATCAATGTGACCATCTCTCCCCCTTTGACATCAATGGCAAAGGGCTATTCTCCTCCTGGGGCTGCCCCCCCTGTCTGAATGCCTTTGATATTCCTCTGAATAATCTCTCCCCTTTTGAACAAAGAATATCACTCTGATGCAATGTTGAAGATACATTGCTCGTACTCCCCCTATGACCATTTCTCCCCCTGGAATTATTCCTCTGTGCTCTTTCTTCAAATATAGGGCTCTTTTCTAGGTATGCATCTGATAAATATCTCCTCCTAGAATCATGCTCAATAATGACTCCCCATATGGGTATGTCTACCCCTATCTACAAGATGAGCAATATGTTACCACATGACGATCCTTGGACCTGTACATGCATCAAACTTATGCAATACCAAACATCATGAAGAAAATGATATGTCAATAATGAAATAGAGAATCATGAGCAAAATATCAACCAAGTACATCTTGTACCAAAATATGTGCCCACCATGCACAACACCCATGTACATCAATACCATACAATGTGCCATAAGATATCATCCATGTAATGTATCAACCACCTGCCAACATGTGCATCTACCAATTATTCCAACCATGTCAACCATGTGCATCTACCAATATGCCAAACAATGTGCATCTACCAATATGCCTCCAAGTGTCATAACCATGTATCTCAAACAAATACCAATTTGTTGTGCTAATCAAGTAATACCAATGGTGTACTATCATCAAGCATATGCCATCTATGAGTGTAACAAACATGCATATCAACATGTATCAAAACTTGTACCAAGCAAGTATATCGACCATGCACCAATACCACAACATGATGAATTCTCATACATGTATGCCAAATCCTCCATAAAATATGTGCCAATCAAACTGCTAGTAGCTACCAATCATGCATCAACTATAGATCATCAATGATGTACAACATTATCACCTCATCAACTCACCAACTACATGTCCCAATATGTAGCCCATCCATATGCCAAATTCATGCATCAAGTTTTCCAACAAGTAAGCTTCCAATAATACATCATAAGATATATCAGTGAAACTCAAAATATGTACCAGCCATGTACACCAACAGATCATCATCAATCCTCCATTCACTACAACAAATACTAAGCATCCAACAACACATGTACTAGTAGTATGATTCAATAGATCAATGATATCTCAAGATATATCACATAACCAAGGTGCCATAACTTCACTGTCATAAACAACATTGTTCTTCAACAGAAAATGCCTCAATCCATACTCATGGGTTAGTGCCATCCATCCAAGATGGCCTTTCATTATTTTTATAATCACATTACATAATCCAATATAGAATCATGAAAACTTGCAGCAAACAATGTCAGATCCTGCAACAAATAATGTCAAACCCTGCAACAGAGTGTTATACCATCACATCAAGCTGCAATCCATGTGCATTTCCTTTTTCCCAAGGCTTTACTATATATATGCGACATGTTGCACAGAAATATCGTGTATGTACGCGACCTATTCAAGGTCAGCCTGCGTATGTATGTGACTATTACCACTGTCACCCATGTACACTTCAATGGATGGAACACTTGAGCTTCCCTTCAGTCTTCCATTCTGTTATGGTTTCTCAGTCTTCTTCACCCACGTCTGAAGGTGTCCCCGTTTCTCAGAACTTGATCTCTGAGAATCCATGTTTTCAAAGATGTCTCCCTTCCTTACTTCATTCCTTCTTCTAGTCATGCTATGTGAAGTCCTCATCATGGACTTTATTCTTGTGTTCAATCAATCTTGGGATTTGTGGTCAAATCCACTACAACTGTAGCATCTAATGGTGTCACAGTGAACAACAATGTGTCCTACTTGATCATATCTCCAACACCTCATGGTGTTATAAAATATTCTATTATATTTCCTTTCATAAGATCTACATTCAAAATCTTTATGATCATATCCATTACATGAATAACAATGCCCATGAAAAATACTTTCATACCTTTGCTTTGGTGTCCCAAGGATGGCTTCTTGATGTCTTCCTTGCTTTGTTCTTTTGAAATTTTATTTTCCTTGTGTAGATGGTTTATTTGCAACATTTTCTTCATCCTTTAAGGGACTTACCTCATGCTTCTTTGAGGTGCTTGCTTCAACATGTGTAGCTTATTTCTTGTATCCAAGACCTGATTTATCATATGGTGATCTTTGACTTTCCAAGATCTCATTCAAGATTAGTGAGCTATTCAATAATTTATTTGACTTCTCCATTTTCTTTCTAAGATCAACAATTTCAGCTTCTAACTTACAACATGACTCTTCCTTTTCATTTATTTGATTCTTCAATAGTTCCTCTATCCTTTTGGCTTCTTCAATTTGGGTCTTGAGATGGACAATAGTTTCAAAACTTTTGCTAATATCATCATCTATCTCCCTTTCTTCTTAATAATTATTTAGTCTTGTGGTCTCTTCTTCATTTTCATCTACTTGAGTCTTATTACTCTCCTTTTGTTCCTTGAGCATTTCCTTTAACTTCAAGATGTACTTTTGTCTCTTCTTAGGAAACTTCTTAGTGTTATCTGAAAGATAGTTATAGTCTATATAATAGTGATCATTGCTATATTCATATAGACCCTATTCAATTTTCTCCTTAAGCTCCAATAGTTTTTCTTCTACCTTTTCCATGGGATAATAATCAATTGATTTTATCCAAACTACTTCTAGATCTTCTTCACTAGTAGAGAAAAATTCAACATCATCACTTGATTCTTTGCCTTCATTTGGAATGTCTTTGAGATATTCTATTTTACCAACATCACATTTAGAAATAATGCAATCAAGAGTTTTTGGAGATTCTTTACCTTCATTCTTCTTGATGGAGTTGTCTTCAAGGTCTTCCTTTTTTCTTTGATATGCATCCTCTAGATTTATCCATAGATCCTTGGCGGAAGTGCATTGTCCCATGCTCTCTTTGATAGGGATTGAGAGTCCACTAAGAATGGTATTGAGAGCCAATGCATCATTATTCTTTCCTTCCATTAGAGTTGCATACTTTGACTTGTTATTCAATGAAACTAATCTACCAATGGATGCCTTCCAAATACCTATTCCCATTTCCTTCAAATGCACTCTCATCTCTATTCTCCAAGTAGAATAGTTTTCCTCATCAAGGATTGGACCTTCATCATCCATTTGTGTGTCCATGGATCTCCTCCAAGCTTGTTAAGGCTTATAGTGAAGGCCTACTCTTATACCAATTTTTGGACACACCTACCACACTTAGAGGGGGGGGTGAATGAGTGTGGGGCTCTTTTTCCCAAAACTTCCCTCTTACACAAAAATCATTAGTTAGCATTCAACATTTATTCATTACTCATAGTTGTCATTTACAACCAGTTAGATGTGAACACATATCGACAATATATATATCAGCAGTATATCATCAACAAGTCATCACCACAAGGAACTCAAAGAACACAAGATGTATGTACACTTTTTCTTTTATTACAGACTACAATCCTTGGGGTTTATCAACAACAACTGAATAGAGTACAACTCTACAAGAGCACCAAATCTATATGAAAGACTTAGCTTACATCCTCAGCACCAACTAAGATGAGGCGATAATGCTCCACATATATCAATCTGTCACAGGTACGCGACCTGTCAATAGTGCAACCCGCGTGTGTATGCACCTTGGCTCACTACAACCAGCATATGTACGCAACCAATCTATAATGCAACATGCATATACTTATGAGAAACTAGGATTTTTCTTTTCTTCACATGCTCAGATCCTATGCAACCAACAATTACATTCTCTTATGTCTTTCACTGTCCAAACTAACCTCCAACCAGTCACAACACATCCAAGCTCTCCAATAGCTTATTCATGTTTCTCAATCATACAATATGAATTCCACTCAAACATGTGTAAACATCCAGTATACTATAGCCATCATATTAATATTGAATCATAAGAGTGATGCTCACTCCATCAACCAACTCAAACCACATCATAACAGTCATACCAAGAATGCCCTAAGCATTCACAACACAACAAGCACTAGTATCCATCAAGACAATAATATAACCATACTAGAGTCTCAGTGACATATCTGAGTCCATAGAATGCAGATCTGGAACCTTCTTCAGTCTTCAACAACCAGTCATCAGCTCAAACACAAATCTTCATGATTTTATCCACTATGTGCGCCCTGTCCTCATACAGCCTGCGTGTGTATGCACCCTGGCCCATTACAACCCGCGTATACCTCATAAACTAGGGTTTATGAAGCTCCGAGAATTTTGTTGTCAAGATCTCAGACATTGCCGAAAATTTGATGCATCCATGAGATCCTCCTATGCTCTCTTTCTCAGAATAGATCTTCAATCATGCTCAAGACATACACACAAAATATACACAAGAGATTCTCCCAAAATTGTACTTTTCACAAGAGACCCTAGCCTCTTATTTATACTCTTCATCTTCTAGATCACTTAGCCCACTTCTAGGTCACTTAACCCATTTCTAGGTCACTTAACCTATTTTCCTCATTTTAGGGTTAACCACTTTCCATAAATAGAAAGTTCTCCATTACTTTATCATTTAAATATTCCTACTCAATTTTGTCACCTTACTTTAATATTTAAATAATCATTCTTGATTTTGCCACTTCACTTTATCATTTAAATAATAATTTCTTCTTCTCAAGAACTTTGACTTCTTTGACATTATGGGGCTTCAAGCCATCATATCAGGGTCCTTCAACTTCTTAGGGCCATAACTCTCAAACCGTGAGGAGTTATGTGGCATTCCACATACCATTCGAAATGGCATGACAAGCACTATCCATCTAGGATAGTTTCACCAACAAAATCAATGATATTCATCTCATTATTCCACATACAAGCATGGGTTCTCTCAACCGAAAAGCATCTTCCCGTGAGGGCTTTCACCATAAGGGGACCACTTTGGAGTTCATCCATTTTTACTTCTTATCAACCATGACAAGAAAATAATGAGTCATCTTTACATCAAACAAACTATGCATCATATATCAAAGAATCCATATTCATCATGTATCAATGACAACTCATTGACCAATATTCATCTATGCATCATATCAATGATAACTTATTGATCCATATTGATCGATTGGTTTCCACTTGACATAGATCATTCTCATCAAGGACAATACATATACATTGTTCATCAATCATCAATCAATCAAGCCTATCAATCAATCCATTGACATCAATCAATCACTTCATCACTTGACATCAATCCTTTGACATCAATCAATCAAACCATTGACATCAATGACAACATGATCCAACATGAAGAATTCACCAACCATCTTTTCTAGGGTGGTGGTCGAAGCATTCAAAGAGTTTTTACATAAATGTTTGGAAGCCTATTTTGATGATTGGACTATTTTTATCTTATTACAAAATCATATTGAATGTTTAAGACTAATGTTAGATAAGTGTAGGCAATGTTAGATTTCCCTGAATTAGAAGAAGTGCATATTCTTTTCACCCTTTGGAGTGCTGTTAGGCCATATTGTGTGTAAGTAGGGGTTGCTAGAAGATTCATCCAAGATTGCCATTATTGTTGATCTACCCCCTCCTACTTCAGTTAGATAGTTGCGCATTGCGTTGGGACATACTGGATACTACATGAATTTCATTAAGGGCTATTCATAGATTAAAACACCCATGGATAAGTTTTTGAAGAAAGATTGTCAGTTTCAATGGACAAAAGAATGTCAGTGGAGCTTCGACACACTGAAACAGAAAATGGCTACTGCGCCTATTCTGGTTTTTCCAGATTGGAGCAAGGAATTTCATGTGCATGTTGATGCATCTTCTATTGCACTATGAGAAGTGTTAGCACAACCAGGAGTAGGAGATATTGATCACCCGTTAGCCTTTGCTAGCAGGAAATTCTCAACATCTGATATAAATTACATGACCACTGAGAGAGAAGGTTTAGCCATGGTGTACGCGCTGTAGAAGTTTCATCACTACTTGTTGGGAGGCCACTTTAAGATGTTCACTGATCACTCCGCATTAAAATAACTAGTCAACAAGCCAATTTTTGGGGGAAGAATATGTAGATGGCTACTGTTATTCCAGGAATATGATTTTGAGATTGTGGTCAAGCCAGGGAGAATGAACAAGGGACCTTATCATTTGTCTAGGTTGGAGCATGGAGAGGAACCTACTAGTTTGGAGGATACACTACCAAATGCACAGTTGTTGGCCATCAGAATGGTTGATGACCACTTCACCAAGTTTTTCCAATTCCTGTCAATAGGAATGGAACCTAGTGAATATACAATCATCTAGAAGAAACAACTGGTAGTGCGTGTTGCATATTTTTCACTTATAGCTAGACAACTATACAAGATGGGACCTGATGAGATCCTAAGGAGATGCGTTATGAAGGTAGAAAGACCACTAATTTTAGCATAAGAACATGAAGGCATCGTAGGAGGACACTACGCAGGGAAAGCAACAACACAGAAGGTTCTTAGAGCTGGCCTCTGGGGGCCTACTTTACATAAAGATGCCAAGGAGTACTATAAATATTGCGATGTATGCCAAAGAGTTGGGAAACCTTCTCGAAGAGATGAGATGCCTTTAGCACCACAAATGACTTTGCAGGCATTTGAGAAATGGGCAATTGATTTCGTGGGACCTATAAACCCACCAGGGAAGCGTGCAGGAGATAGATACATCATTGTTGTGACAGAGTTTTTCACAAGATGGGCAAAAGCAAGAGAAGTTAAGGATTGTAGTGCAACTACAACTACATGATTTATATTTGAGGATATCATAACCAGGTTTGGATGCCCAAAGACTCTGATGAGCGATCAAGGCATGCATTTTATTAATAATACTATTGCAACCTTGACTTAGGAATTTGAAGTTCATCACCAGAAGAGAACCACTTACCACCCGCAGGTGAATGGTACAATTGAAGCTTTCAACAAGATCTTGGAGACAATGCTGACTAAGATTTGTAGTGTGAACATGGATGACTGGGATTTGAGAGTACTAGTAGTGTTATGGGCCTAAAGAACTACTTGAAAGAAGCTAACAATGCAGACCCCCTTCAAGTTGGTGTATGGCCTAGAAGCAGTTGTCCCTATGGAATGTTTGGTTCCTAGTCTCAGAATTGCATCATTCACAGATATGGATGATACTGGCATTGTTCAAGAGAGGCTTGCACAGTTGGTAGAACTAAAAGAAGATGGATTTGTTGCAGGATTCCATCAGTAGGTATAGAAGGAACGAGAAAAGGCCTATCATGATAGGCACATCAAGAAGAAAGCCTTCAAGCAAGGAGATCTGGTATTGGTATATGACAACAAGTTCATGAAGCATCCAGAGAAGTTCAAGGCACATTGTCTTGGGCCATATGAGGTTGTTTACGTTACAAAAGGAGGAGTTGCGTAGTTGAAAACTTTGAATGGAGAATGGAAGGAAGGTTTGGTGAATGGGAGCTGGTTGAAATTGTACTATGAAAACCAACTACCTTACATATCCCAGTAGAAGCATGAGAAAAAGGGTCTAGGTACCAGGTGCAGTTGAAACTGGATTCCAGACACAGAAAAGATAGTCTGCACAAGGAAATAAGGGTGGGATGGAGCAGAAAGCATAGGCTGCCCCGCACAATCTGAAGCCAAACTGAAACAAAATATTCAGACTTGAAGTGCCTCGGGACGAGTCACGTGTGAGTGTTGGGGGCCTATTGGCCCTTGGTTATGGAATTTTGCAAAGATTAATGAAGGAATCATGAAGTACGAACTGAGGGGAAGACAAGTTGAATGAGATTGGGTCGAAGTGACCAAGAGTAGAAAAGATGAAGCGAAGTAAGAGAAAGCAAGTCATTGGATGGGGAGAATGAGGAAGACATATCAGCAAGGATGATGGATCGTGGATGAATCAACAAGAGGAAAAAGCCACCAATAGATGCTTGAAGCACCACACAAGAAAGAAGGAAAGACAGGCTGGCGAAGCCTTGAAAATGTGGGTCAAGTTGACCTAGGGTTTTAGAGACCTAGGGTTTTGGTATTTAGGGTTTTGACACCTAGGTTTCCGCCTAAGGTTGTTGGTGAGCTATTGTAATGTATAAATAAAGGTCTAGAGGACCCGGGATCGGGTTGTTGTTAATTGATTCGTCATTCGTGCATGTTATGAGTGAGTATTGTTGCTGTGAGAGAGAAGTGTTGTGGGAGAGAGAGTATTCTCGTATTGTACGATCTTCAGCTAGGTACGAAGATCAACCCTACAACTGGGTGCACAGGGAGGGAAGATAGAGAGAAGAGAAGAGATAAGGAGAGAGAGATATGAAAGCTAAGTGCAAATAGAACTGTATGCTTTCATATAATATATTATAAAGCACAATTTTGTGGACGTATCCCTAGGGAGAGGGTGAACCACGTATATCCTGTTGTTATGCGTGATTGATGTTGTGTTCTTTTGATCTCTGATATACTGTTAATGAATTATAGTGTTAGATATGAGATATACTGTGTGAAGTAGGCTTAAGACTTGCATATGCAACAGAGGCTTGACTTTAGCGAGTTCAAGAAGAGAAGGAGAAGGCTATAGAAGCCTTGAAACAAGAAAAAGAAGAGATCTTGGAGCAATTATGAGTTGCGCGGTATTGTGTAACCGCTTATGAAAATGAGAAAAGATGAGTTACGGGCGATGCTCAAGGAAGACAAAGCGAAGATACAAAGGGAAAAGGACTACTTGCTCGTAGAACAGAGTGCAGTCAAAGACGTGGTGAGCAAAACACTTCACTCTGTTGCAGTCTTGGCACAGGAGGAACATGAGGCAATCGAGGTTCAAGTGATGAAGCTCGATGAGGCCATCCAACAACTTCAAGCAAGGGTAATGGATTTGGATATCCAAGAAGTACCAAGCACTCTACAAGAAGTGTGTGACCAGAGGGAGGAAGCCGCTAAAAGTGCATTCAGAAGGATCAAATCCCTTGCCTCAGAATGAAAACATCTGAGTGACAGAAGCGCGTAGACCTACAAATGCCTCACAGAAGATACATATCTTAGGAAGTTGGAAGTGCAGCTACAGGAGGCACAACAACAGGCACTGACAGTTCAAGCGCAAATGAAGTCACTCACTACAGTCGAGAGAATGAAGAGATAACAAGAATAGCATACGGCCCAACAACAGATTACTGCCATCCATGGAAGAGTAATGGAAGTCACACATAGGCTTCAACCTTTGCAGGAGGAAGCATACACGGTGTTTGAAGAGATCGAACGACAAGGTTCACAATTGGACCAAGTGGTTGGGACAGTGGAACAGCGCCTGAAAGGGCCTGTTACAGAGAAAATGATCCAGGAGTTCATTGAGCAGGAAGCTCAGGTGAAGCAACAAGTCGAGGTAGATTGATCTAAGCTTGAGGCCTTCGAAGCAACATTACCTAGACCTGAGTGACTCAGAATGAGTCACAGGTGAGTGTCGGGGGCCTTTTGGCCCTCGACCAAGTTTTGAGGAAATCTTGGTCAGGCTTGACCACTTTTTGAACTTCGACATAGTGATCGAGGAAGGATCGCCCAGGCGGAGCTGAGATCGTGAATCTCACTTGTTTTGTGGGATTTGTGGACCCAACATGGGGATCTTAGGGTTTTGTAATGGGTTATGGGATGTCGGCCCATGGGTTTACCTATGATTAGGCCTTTTTGTAAATGTAAAAGTATAAATAAGTAAGAATGTAATGTATAAAGGAGTTGATAGCTTGAAAGGCTAAGTGCAAGTAGTTTTGGGTTGCTTAGTGCAATAGACTGTGTATGTAAGGCTCTGTGCTTGATAGAGGAGTTGGCTCTGTGCCTTGACCTGATTTTGGCAAGGTGGATCTAGTGCTTAGTGCACAGATCACCTATCTGGTTCAAAGCTTGGCTTTGTGGCTTAGTGCACAGGAGCAGAAGAATGTAAGAGATTGAAGCCTAATAAATAAGAAGAAGCAGTTGGTGGATGTATCCCTACACTGGGGTGAACCATGTATATCATGTGTTGATGGTTTTCTTTGTGCTATGATGTTTATGTTGTGAATATTCTTAGTGCATTGATTGTTATATAGGATAGATAGATCCATGAATGCTTAGTGCTTTATTTATGTTGAAGGTGCTAGATCTAACTTATGATGATAAGTGCGATGTGTATTTTGTCATTGTTACTATGCTGATATATCCTTAGGGTTTGTTCTGCGATGTGAATGAAGTTGATAATCTAATGCCTGTTATCTTCCAAGTATTTTGTGAAGTATTATAATCACATATATGTGTCCCATTTTGGTTACAAACACCTGAGTCCTGTAACCCCCCTGCCTCTACCTTGGGTGAGAATTTTCCTTCTTCACAGGTGTTGCCGAAAGGGTTGGTAGTTAAGGTTTTGTTGGTGCACTGTTGAAGCATTGAACCCTGGGTCTACCCCTGTGCCAACACATAACGAGAAGAGATGGCCATTGACTGCACATTATCACTGACTCCCAATAAACCAATTTAATAAAATAAAAACGAGATAGGTTTTCGACGCAACTGTCATAATGAAAAAGAGGAAACCCCTTTGATTGCATATCATTTCTCATCCCCGATCACAACTTCCCAAAAATTCAATCAATCAGAGATGAGATAATACTTAATGCAACTGACATGACCACTCCATCAATCTTTGACAATCATAAAGATGCTCGATTCGAATAAGACAGTTGGGAAATTTAGAAAAAATGGGCTCTATAACAATGAACAGAAGGAATCAATTGAGATTTCTCTCAGTCAATAGTATCACTGAGAGACTGGAGGTCCTCCAACATATCAACCAATAGGCAAAGACCCTTAGATACAAGCACATAGTTTCTTATAACTCTTAGTCTGTGCAATGGTGAAATAGTTCAATGTCGGGTAGGGTAGGACAACGATGCAGGGGAGCAACGAATGCCCACTCGATAGTAACAAGTACCCAGGACACATAAAGGCACAACCCTCATGTATTTCTCATGAGCCGAACAAGTTCATAACAATGCTAGTGGGAATGCAAACCCGAGGCATAATTTATATCACCACACCCATAAAGAATACATCTTGGCATAATGGCCACCCTATAACCAACTTCTGAGATACGTTGATGCCAATACCACAAAAACAAACCCACGACCAGGTGAATAACCCACGACCGTGACTTTGGAAAATACACAGTGACCAAAAGGTAGTTCGAACAATACACAACAACCACAAGCAACCTGAAACGACTAGATATGGCTACCCTCATAACTGTGGGGAAGCGGCCATTAATGATAAACAAAGAGAAACCCTCCAAAAAAATACCCATATCCACTTAAAAAAATAGATAACCATCATGATTTTCACCACACAGAACAACCAATGAATGCATAACTCAACCAACCAATCCTTTTACTTTCAAAACAAATAACCACACAGTCTTTACATAGAGAAGACCCACGTATTTACACAGTTTCCAATATCAGGAAAGCACAAACCAACACATCACTGAGCCATCATTCGTTCATACACAAAGAGAAATTCATCGATGGGTGAAAAGAACCATACCTGTAACCAATAGATTTAAAAAGGGGTGAGTTGGTTGAACATTTCCTCCTAGGCTTGAATCTCGTAGCTTAACCACCAACAAAACCAAATGAAACAATAACCATACTAGGGTGATGGATCGATGGGAGAAGTATGGAGTGACGTGCATTTACTGCATGCCGCTTCCATCTTCCTCTACATTAAATTTCGAAGTACACAACAATGAGCAATCACCAATACATTAACCATGTCATTAACTCCAAACCATTGAAATCTGCGACCCAATTTCTTGCCAAATGCACCACCGAAAATTCATATTAACCATTTCCAAAACCATACCATACCATATATCAAATGTGTCCAATATAACTCAAAATATGAATCGCATAGCCACTAACCATTTGTATTTAGGATTAACACTAACTTGTTTCACTTTAATTGCACATAACTTCTAACATAACATAGTATAGGCCCTTTCTTTTGGATTTTTTATAAGTCTCTTTCCCATTTATTTTGTGTTATGTTGTTACTAACATATTTCTTATGTAGGTGTATCCAGGTAACAAATCATGGTGACATGATCGAACATAGAACTATAAATATATGTGAATCATAACATAAAATTAAATCTTTGAATAATGGAACATCACATAAAATGCATCATCCACCTGTCATTATGTCAAAACAAAACCAAGATTGCATCATCAACCATATAAGACCCTATAAGAAGCATCGAAACAACAACATAAAATGTGTGATATGACTATCTCTGAGCCTCCAGTCTACAAGGGGGTCCCACCTACTAGTATTATATATCATTAGTATAGTTTAAATAATAGGCTTTAGCAATACTTTGTGGGCGGAATTCCTCATTGCAATTTTTATTGTCAACAAACTGGTGAATCCATAGGGAAATATGTTTCCAACATATTAAGAACTCATATGTGTGGTTTCACGGGCCAAGAATAGCATATCAAGAATATACCATAATGATCATGCAACAGGGGGAAGTGAGCGGATTTAATGGAAAAATGACTGGGAGTTTTGGAATAACTCATGGAAAATGTTAAGTATGAGGGGGTTTATCCCTGTATGCATAATCATTCAACCATAATTTTCTCTGGACTTCAAGGAGAATTTTTTTTTATGGACTTTCTCATTTATCTCTCAAAGGGATGAAGAAATGGAAAGTAGAAGCGGGGGGTAACCAATTTCTTCATAAGACAACAGTGAAAGAAGATAACAAATTCAATCATGCTTTCAGGGGGAACATCGTAATAGTTGTGTAAGCTTGATTGTTATTGAATAAAAATACCTTGAAAGAGTGTCATTGTGGCATAACTGATCCAACATCTTATTCTTGACCAAAATTTGAAGGAAAAGAACAAAAGCTAGAAATGTCATAACAGAAACGAAACTGAAAAATTTAAAATAGCTGAAATAAAATGACAGAATTGCAAAGAAAAAGGAAAACTACTAAAAAGAAAGCAAAATTAAATTTTTTGTAAAAGCATAAATGAAAAGTAGTAGTGAAAATAAAAACAGAAATGAACTATTAATATACAAAAAATCCAAACAGAGTTAAAACTTTTCAATTTGGTTCCACGTAGTGTTTTAAGTGAGAACCATTAGTGTCGTAGGAAAACAATCACTATTGTAAATCTTTTGGAATGTAAGAATTTGTACCCAGGACAAAAGCGATCTTGAAAGGACCCATCCATAATTCTTGAAACTTCGAGATAATTGACAACCCTTTACAATACACGATTAGATCATCTAGATATATATGAATAATCATGTTGATCAAATCGTCAAAAGCTATTTACATAGGTATTTTAAAAGTGGCACTTGCATAGGAATACTTTCATAGGTCAAGGTGTCCCAATGAGTAATAAAGGTGGTTTTATATTTATCTGCCCTCTTTACCTTGATTTGATTGTAACCAAAAAAACCGTCAAGTAAGGACATCATCTGTGACCCTGCGACTTGCTGCAAAATCATTTCCATGTTAAGGAGAGGAAAGTGATATTTTATACTAGCCCGATTCAATGTGCAAAAATCTATGCATAATCTAATCTGACCAGTTTTTTTCCAAATGAGAACCAAATTTGAAACCCATTCAAAATACTTGACCGGAAAGATGATTCCAGCTTTCAAGAGTTTTTCCAACTCCTTTTGAATAGTTGATTCCAGTGTAGGGTTGATAGGTTTTTGTTTTTGCCTAACTGGTTTTATTCCTTCCTTGATGGGAATGACATGTTGTATAAGAGTGAGGTCAAAACCACGAAGATCCTCATAAGACCAAGCAAAAACATCTTGAAAATTTCCAAACAGCTTGGCAAACTTCATTTTCTCTTCATCAGAACATTGGGCACCTATTTTAAAATTCTTTGGAGACTTGGGTGTTCCAATGTTCAAGGATATGGTTTCACCCACCTTCATTTTTGACTCCTCTTCTTTAAGTTTCTCTTTATTGTCTACATCACTCGATGAAAATGAACTCTCTAAAGGAGTCAAGCCTTTAGGAATGTTGTTATCTTCCATGGATATAATTTCTTTGGGCTTATAGGGTTCATTTTGAATTAAATCACAGATGCTCTCATTTCTAGTGAAGACCTACCATGATTCTATATTGTCAGGGATATGTGGACGATATAGAGATTTAAAAGTACAATAAGGTATGTGTGGCATAATTTTCCGATTAGGAGAGGCTGCAAAAAAAGCTAATCGATCAGCCATTGAATTCAATTCCCTCTTAACATGAGTAATGTTGAAAGATAGTATTTTCGAGATAAGTGCCCAAACAGTTTGGGTGTATCGTTTCATCAACTTGTTGCTAGGAGATTAAATCTTACATACAAGGTTCACGACAAGCTTAGAATCTCCAAAAACTATAAGGTGACCACAACCCAGATTGTAGGCATTTTCAATGCCTAATATTAAAGCTTCGAATTTAGTGACATTTTTTGTGTAAGCAAACTCCAACCTATAAGAAAAGTTATGAATTTTCCCCATAGGAGAGTACAAGATAATGCCATCTTTGTTTCCTTCATTAGAGCATGAACCATCAAAGTGCATGTGCCACATATCGTCGTCTAAGTTGATTTGTTCCAAGGGAATGTTATCCTCCTTTGCAAATATGGAATACACCCCTAGGTCCTCTTCAATATAATTCACATTAGGTTATAGAACACTTTATATGTAGGGTGAAATCCTTCCTTCTCTAAGGACTATGATGTTTTTACCATTCTGAGGAACAAATAAGTGTGTCTCATCGAGTGAGAGGTATCCACCTTTCAAATATTTCCAATCTCTTCCTAAGATGATTGAGTAATTTCTTTATGGCATATCAATTACCTGAATATTAAGTGTTGTCCTTATTTCAGGATGTGCGCACAAAACCAAGGTCACATCTTTGATCTCACCTATGGTCGTTTGTTGCAGACTATTATAAGAGAGCATGCTTATGGTGTTTTCATTTGTAAAAGACAAGCCTATCTCTTCCATAATAATATTCGACATTACACTTGGGCCCGAACCGTCGTCAATGAAGCAACAATGGGCGATCTTATCCATAATATTTATAGAAATATAAAAAGTTTTTTTTTTTACATGGTATTTAAAGTTATGTACACCTACTTTATTTACAGACGAATCCTCTTTGTTTACCTCTTGAGAGAAGTTGGCTACAACATAATCTTTTCCTTCCATGAATTGTTTTAGATGCCTCTGTTGTTCATGGACGACAACCATGTCCAGAAGGGTGTCATCTTCTTTGATGTTGGCCAACTGATTTAGAATATTGTATTTGGAAGAGGGGAGAGGAGATATAGTTCCTTGACTGTCAGGAACCTTAGGAACCTGAACAATAGCAGCTGGTGAGGATGAGCTCGAGCTAGAAGAATTGCGGGGAGGATCATATTTTCCTTTGGGAGCATGGGATTTGTTCCTAGTATTGATGATCATGACATCTTCTGGCTCATCAAAATCTATGACAACAATGGTAGTTTCTGGTATTTTACCAAAGATCTTATCTTTGGCACTCTTATTTACCTCACATGTGGTTTCCTCATGGTGTTCCTTGAAAAAGTTACACAAAATCCGAAGCATGATAGCTTTAGGCTGAAAAATATTTTCATTTGGATATCTAAAGGGGGGTGCAAAAGTGGATGAAGCTCCATAGGTGAGAGGGTAGACATGTCCCTTTCTCTCATACGCTATCATATGATTATTCATGTCTTGTACAAGTTGTAATAGGGCGGACATGTATGTCTGTTTAACTGATTCTCCCTGAGGAAGACCTGTTCTTTCAAGCTTTTCTTCATACTCTAAAAAAGTATATAGAGCAGAACTGAGGTTATCAATGGATTTTTCCTCAAGCCTATGATGGTAGGGGGAAGGTAATGCATTATAATAATTCATGAAAGAGGCTTGGTTCTAAGGTAGAATGAGTTCAAGGATTTTGATTGTATAACTTGGTGAAATGCAAGTTGAAGGACTTGATGGTTTCACCATCCTTATAAGCGATGTTATTGTACTCTCGTAACTGCTCAGTTGGGATTTTAGATTTCCCACAAGTGGATTTGAACCAATAGACTAACTCCTCCCAGGTAGACAAAATCTTAGGAGGAAGGTCAAAGAAATTGACCGCAGCCTTTCCTTCCAGGGACTTGAAAAATAAGCGCATGAAAGTATCATTGTCATTGGCTCCTACGTTGTGACAGTAATTAGAAAATGCCACTAAGTGTTCATTTTTAGTGACGGTTTTATTCCCTGAAAACCTAGGAAGATTCTCTTTGAATTTAGGAAGTGGACGAGTAGCAGGTACTAGGTTAAGAAGACAGGAAACATGTCACGGTGTGGTTGTAACATATTCTTCAAAATGAAAAAGCCCATAATTTTTAATGAATTTGGTGGAGTTTGTGGTAGATTGGACAGGGGCATGGTGACTATATAAGATACCAATCACTGACGAAGTTGAATACTGAGAGGAGGAAGAACTTACAATGCCACCCGAGCCACCACTAGATGCCATCTTGTGGATGATAGGTAAAGGAGAGAAAGATGAACTGGATCAATCAGACAAGGTTGTCCTTAGAGCACTTTGTTGGGTCGATAACACAACGTTCTTTCTTCCTATTTCAGCAATAGGATTAATTTAAGGTGATAAGCCTCTTCTTCTCCTAGAAACACAAGGGTCTAAGGACATGAAAAGAAGGTCAAAGATGAAGGAAAAAGAAGGTTTTGGCTGATTTATAGGCTATCTATGTTTATCTTCCCAACGTTCTTGGGCATTTATGTCTCGTTCAATTATTTCCCATGAATGATTAAGTTCAACACGAGTATTAGCAGTGTCTAAAATGGTGTTAAACAAATTCAAAGCAATGTTGGTCAGATCTTGAAGATAGGGCTCAATATTGGGTTTCCTTGCAACAGGTACAGTCATTAATAAATGAACAATCAAAGAATCAATATCAGAAAAATAGATGTATTCGACGATAATCAAGCATAAAAAATCAACCAGAGAGATATTGAAGATCTCCCCAGTATGGTCACCAAATAAATGTTGAGGAAAAGATATGAAATGATCTTACTCAAGCATTTTCAGATCTTACTTGGCTAAATCAAGATAGACGGTAATATCAACCTATGTTTATAGCCATCAAAATTTGTTTCCTAATCCACAAGTATTGATTACAAGTGCTTAGGATGATTTTTTTTATAAATGAAAGTTTGCTGAAAAAATCAATATTTATGTAATTTTCTGAATATAACAGATGCATAAATAAATATAAAGACAGAAGTAAAAAAAACACCAAGTCAATAATCAACACAAATGAGACATAAAGAAATCGTTTATTCCATTCCAATTTATCAAAGACTTGTTCTCTTTACAAAATTCCCCGAGGAAGTTTGGACCAAAGTCAAACTTAGATGTCCTTGATGAAAACCATACAAAAGGACTTTCGACAAAAAGTAAAAAACTGAACTTTAAAAGTTGGATCAGCTTGCCACAGATTGTTGCCCACTCGACTCTGCACAATAGCCTTTATCAATCATGAAATTTAATTCACAAACAGACAAGTCTACACAGACTATCAAATATAGATCAACACCTCTGAAAAACAAGTATCTGAATGATGTAATTCAACCCTGAATATTGTTGTCTACAATAGGACCTTGCTATCATAAAAGAGAATTAAGCTTTCAATGAATTAAAGAATGAATGAAAACTGAATTATCTCAATAAAATTCAAGAGTAGACCTTAGTATGCTTATCCTTCTATTCTTCTCTTGTTCCTCCTTTTCCTTTTGCCTTTAAGCAGTCAGAATTAGTTGAAGTAATTAAACTACCTTTTTAGTTAAGTTAACTAAAACTCAACCAACTTTCTAGTTAAGGAGGAAAAGTAATAAAATCATAATAAGGTTTTTTTAATAAATAATAACTAATAGGTGGGACCCCTTGTGACTCCCTTTATTTCTTTAACAAACATAACACAACTAGTTAATCAATCAAACACATCCCTCCTTGTGGATCCCATCATCACTCTCATAATTTGACAATTTATATATATGATAATTGAAAATATTTCCAAAAATATATTATCCACATATCCAAAAAATAGTGTGTTGTCCAAAATTTTAGAAGTCAATTGTTCTCTACAATCAACATTTTCAGGGACTTCAGGTTGTAATGAGACATGATGGGGCACTGGGATACTAGGGACATGTGGGGCTTGGAAGGGGGGCCTTTCTGGCCTAGGTTGGACCACTCATTGTCCAATCCAGTTAAAAAATCCAACTTGAAATAGTTGGTTCAACTCTTGCGAGTCTGCATCAAAATGTATAGAAAACCTTGGCCTTCGAGGGCCACTGTTCCAATTTCCTCTTCTTCTGTTACACCGGCCATGGCTACCTCTGCTGAAAAATCTCATTCATGTATGCATTATTGATTAGCAACTAGTTTCTTCAACAACCATACATGACAACTCTTTAAATATGAAACAAAGTTTGGCTCAGAAATACATCAGACTCATGCAATCCAATCCATACAATCGTTTAATACTTGTCAATGAGCAAGGGGTGAATAAGGGTTCTGTGATATGTGATGGATTATATTGAGTGAAAAGTGTTAAAATTAAGGGGGGTAGATCATGCTTACTTCTCATCAAATCATCAAACAATCAACTGTATTTTAAATCAAAACAATTATCATTGTACTCATCCATGTGCCATCCTTTAACTATTGTCAGATAGAGTTTCACTTAACTATAATTTAATTTTAAGAACATGGAGTGGATAATGAATATGGGAAGGGGAGGGGACTTGTAATGTATGAACAAGTGAGAGAATGGTAGGAAAAAAAAAGAATATCGTTCATAAAACAAATCAAGTAATCCATAGACACAACTCTGTATTCAATACAAAACAGACCAATGCCAATTTAATAATTACCGTGTGTCAAAATTGTTCTCTTTTCCACATTCATTTTCTTCAAAACTTCTCAATTAATATAGACTGTAATCATACTCAGAATCACTATGCCTTTTAACAGTTCTGTTAAGAGAATACTTGGTCTCTTTCATTTCTTTTCCTTTCATTTGAAACAAAATCAAAAGAAACACACAGTCACATCGCTCCATATCTATCCATCATATATCACTATAAAATATCAACCATTGTCCATAATTCACAATCGCCCAAATAAAACGTATACACAAGTTTGTTTTCCAGATTGAACAAACTTTTTAGAACTTTCTCGATTTCATGGATTTTCATTATATCAACTATAAAACGTTGCAATGAAACCATAATACAAAACCTCTATATTCATCACTAATAGTGCCATTAAATAAAACATGCACGATGCCTCCATAATACATACACAGTAAACAATGAAATCACATTCATCAATTTCCAAAATTTTCCATGATCCTGATTGAGACTAATGAGACACACATCAACCACCAACTAGAAATTGACACCACAATGTATGAATACAACAATTGAAATCATAATGAGAAGAGAACTCCATTGACTACACATTATCACTGACTCCCAATCAACCAATTTAATAAAATAAAAATGAGATAGGTTTTCGACGCAATTGTCATAACGAAAAAGAGGCATCCCCTTTGATTGTATATCATTTCTCATACCCGATCACAACTTCCCAACAATTCAATCAAACAGAGAGGAGATAATAATCAATGCAACTGACATGACCACTCCATCAATATTTGATAATCATAAAGATTCACGATTCAAATAAGATAGTTGGGGAAATTTAGAAAAAAAGGGCTTTGTAACAACAAACAAAAGGAAGAAATTGAGAGTTCGTTTGGTCAACAATAGCACTGAGATATTGGAGGTCCTCCAACATATCAACCAATAGGAAGAGACCCTTTGATACAAGCACAAGGTTTCTTATAACTCCTGGTCTGTGCAATGGTGCAACAATTCAACGCCGGTTAGGGTAGTACAACGATGCAGGGGAGCAACGATTGCCCACTAGATAGTAAGAAGTACCTAGGAAACATAGAGGCACAACCCTTGTGCATTTCTCATGAGCCGAACCAATTCATAATAATTCCAGTAGGAATGTAGACCCGAGGCATAATTTATATCACCACAACCATAAAGCATACATCTTAGTGTAATGGCCACCCTATAACCAACTTCTGAGATACATTGATGCCAATACCACAAAAACAAACCCACGACCAGGTGAATAACCCACGACCGTGACTCTGGAAAATACATAGTGACCAAAAGGTAGTTCGAAAAATACACAACAACCACAAGAAGCCCAAAACGACTGGATATGGCTACCCTCATAACTATGGGGAAGCGACCATCAAGGATAAACAGAGCAAAACCCTCCAACAAAATACCCATATCCACTTAAAACAACAAAGAGACATCACGGTTTTCACCACACAAAACAACCAGTGAATGCATAACTCAACCAACCAATCCTTTTACTTGCAAAACAAATAACCACACAGTATTTACAAAGAGAAGACCCACGTATTTACACAGTTTCCAATCTCAAGAAAAAACAAACCAACTCATCATTGAGCCATCGTTTGTTCATACACAGAGAAAAATTCATGGAGGGGTGAAAAGAACCATACCTGTTGTTGGCGTCAGAAGTCACTCCTGGATTGCAGCAGGAGTAAGCCTGATGCCCATCAGTTTATGTCACTATTTGTTGATAAAGGGTGATGAATGGAAGTAAACTTAGAACAATATCGTTCTAACTCAGAAACTAGGCCAGGCATGCACAAGCAGATGAGGTCTTGGTTCAACTTCAGACATTAAGTTGTAATAGGGGTGAGTAGGAGGAAGACTTTTGTGAGGAAATGTGAAGGCCTGTTGTAGGCATCGAGCTTCTGACAGCTTGTAGAAGAAAACTTTGAACACAAGAACCTCTTATATTCAAAATCAGAAACACTAAAAGAACATAACAACGTTATAATAAATCCTTTATCATAACACAGTCACAACGATTCATGTGAATCAATCAATCATGAACCCTTTTAGTATGAGATTGAAACCAGATGAAAAAGAGAGCTACCTTACATTGAACAAGAAAATTTCATATGCAAATACATAGCCAGGAAAACCAGTGCTTCATTAAAACATTACAGTCGGAAGCCCTGCTCTACCATCCATGCCCACAAAAATACAAAAATTGAGTATATATACTCAAAGAAATTCACCACCTTGGAAAAAGGAGGGTAGCTGAGACATTAAAGTCCAAATTAGCATGTGTAGGCTCCTCTGGTCAGACGAGGACATCAGATCGACATGGATTCTTTAGGAAAACCTACACACATGACGATCTTGGGCAGACTGCCTTCCAGAACCTCCATGCCTTACATTTAAGGAGTGAGGCGAGGTTTCAACCACCTCCTCCTACCTTTATTTACCTCTAGCAGGGATTAGGATCGAGGCCGAGTTGAATTGGCACCTGGAGAACGCGGCAACGCCGCCTGCAGCTAAACTCGACACTTTGGCCCTTTGCACAACTCTTTCTATCACCCCAAGTGACCATGGGCCATGAACCTGCGCCTATATTCAAAGGGGATTTTTACATTTCGCATTTCGGCAATTCCAGATGCAGTGGAGGAGCGACCCCTTGTCTTTCAAAGTCCCGGTAGCCGAAATGCCGAAATGGCTAATCCACAATCAATGGCCGGATTTGATTTAATATGGACGGTCACAATGAACCTTAATGTATTTCAGGGATTCTCCCACCGTGATTTCTTGTTCCTTTTATCTCGATCCTTGTATTTCAAAGTCTCGGTACCCAAAATGGCGACCAGACTTAATCAGGCGCCATGTGTCCCGACTGGATCAGATGACCATGATCATTTCGGCATTTAGGGACCCGCCTTGCCACACGATAAATGCTAGTGCCCTTTCCCCAGGCCTGTTTCCTTTGTGACCGATCACCAATACCATGGGCCCACCTCCTAGGGGCTTTTACATTTCGCGTTTTGACGATTCCAAATGCAGTGGAGGAGCGACCCCTTGTCTTTCAAAGTCTCGATAGCCGAAATGCCGAAACGGCTAATCCGCAATCAATGGTCGGATTTGATTTAATATGGATGGTCACGATGAACCTTAATGTATTTCGGGGATTATCCCACCAGGAGTTTTCATTCCTTTTCTCTCGACCCTTGTATTTCAAAGTCCCGGTAGCCGAAATGGCCACCAGACTTAATCAGGCGCCATGTGTCCCGACTAGATCGGACGACCGCGATCACTTCATGAATTTGGCCCTAAGGGATGAGCCCATACGCTAAACCTCATGCAACTCCGTGGCTCTAGCTTACCCGATGACCGTTGATCTGCTCCATCGATGGATCTTCGCCGCTAAAAATAAAAAATGCCCGCCTGCTTGATTTTTAACTCGAAAATAGAGGTTTTATGCATGCTGCGCTTGGGCGCTCATGACTGTGACCTTGGATAAATTCATTTGATATGTCTTAAGCCCCATTTCATCTATTTCTCACTAAGGACCCGAATCCAAAGAGAATCTTTCCCCTTACAAGAATATGTACTAACATTAGGCTCCATGGGGGATAGCGTCCTCCCTGTGAGGCTCTAAGAACTCTTTGCAGTTTTAGTGCCTTGTTGTTGGGCTATGGAGTCATTTATTAAGCTGAAAATAAACAGAAAAACAATATTTACAAAAACAGAGGAGCCATCTAAGGCTCAAACAAGACATTTCTTTAGGAAATACCCATTTACTGGGTCATTAAAAACTTCTTCACCCTCCAAATCCTGCAACTTGTACGTGTTATTTAAGAATACTTCAGAGATTTTGAAGGGCCCGATCCATAGGGCATCAAACTTGTTGTGTTTTCCCCTATCCTGCCTGGGTGCATCCCACTTAAGCACCGAATCTCCTAGCTCGAATTCCTCCTTCCTGACCTTCCTATCAAAGGCCTACTTGATCTTCTGCTGATGACTATGAGCTATGTCCATTACCTGCTCCCTGATCTGTTGCACTTCTACCACTTGATGAATTCTTCTGACCATATGGTTTGGCTCTCCTTCATGATCTTGAAAGAATTTCACTACAGGTAAAGCGAGCTGAGTGGGAAACACAACCTCCGTCCCATAAACAATTTGAAAAGGTGAGGTGCCCAGGGACTTCTTTGTTGTCACTCGATCAACCCATAGAGTGAATTTGAGCTTTGAATCCTAGACCCTCTTATTGTCTTCCAATAATATTTTAATGAGTTTGATTAGACTTTTATTGGAAGATTCTGCCAGTCCATTTCCTTGAGGATAATAGGGAGTTGAGTGAATTAGTGAAATCTCAAACTGCTCACAGAACTTAACCAGAGGCTCAGACTTGAAAGAAGCAGCATTATTAGTGACAATTCTGCTAGGACAGCCAAATCTGGCTATGATATCCTCCAGAAAGATGATAATTACCTTGTGTGTAGAACTCCTGGTGGGGGCGACTTCTATCCACTTGGTGAAATAGTCTATTGCAGTTAGGATCCATCTGTGCTGGCCACTTGAAGGAGGATTAATTTCTCCAATGAAGTCCAACCCCCACTGTCGAAAGGGTGTTGAAGCTACTACAGGCTTTAGTGGCAGAGATTTGAGCTGCTACTTTCCTAAGAACCTTTGGAATTTGATGCAAGCTCTGACTTCTCTGCATACATCAGTGAATAAGGTGGGCTAGTAGTACCCAGCCCTGAGAATTTTGTGAGCTATGGTCTTCCAGAAATGATTCCCTCCACAAAGGTCACTATGGAAATCAAACATAACTTTCTGGGCTTCCTGTGGGTTCAGACACCTCAAAAACACCCCTAGAGGGTCTCTCCAGTACAAGACTTGGTCAATAAGGCAATATCTGACCGCCTTGAGCTTTAAATCTCTTTCCTTTCTTTTTCCCATTCCATCAGGAGGCTTCAACTCTTGTAGAAAGTAAAAAATGTCTCTGTACCAAGTGCATTCTGCTACTG
Source organism: Picea engelmannii (assembly GCA_009831015.1). Lineage (NCBI taxonomy): Eukaryota > Viridiplantae > Streptophyta > Pinopsida > Pinales > Pinaceae > Picea > Picea engelmannii. The sequence goes on along the minus strand of ML777581.1, from coordinate 1,930,192 downwards.
ATAAGCCACCCTGAGAGATTTTGCTGGATGACTCAGCTTGCTGATTTTCTAAGCAAGCATTGATGAAGCTAACCCCCAAGGCCTTGCAATTGGATTCATCCAACAACTTGGATAAACCCTGCCCTTTAACCAACTTGGTGGGCTTTATCTCCAGGTCAAACTCAAGGATCTTGGCAATCCATTTACCTCTTCTCCCATCTATGTCAGGCTGTATAAGGATGTCTTTCACAGAGGTTGAAGGAACGTATGCAATCACTCTTGAGTGCAAGAAATAGACTCTGAAATCTTTGAGAGCTTTCACCAAGTCATAGGCCTACTTCTCCATGATCTCATACCTAATTTTTGCATCTCTTAATTGCCTTACTGAAGAAGGAAATGGGTTTCTCTCGCCCTTCCTCATTTTTCTGTAATAAGACCGCTGCTACTATATCAAAAGAAGCAAAAACAAAAACTAGGAAATCCTTGGAATAATCAAGACTGATTAGCACAGGTGCCTCATTCAATGCATTTTTTATTTGGACAAAAGATTCCCTGGGTTCAGCAGTCCATTTTACTTCATTTCCCTTTCTGATCATGGATGTGATGTGTTTCACCAACTCAACAAAATTTGAGACGAACCTCCTCAGAAAGTTAATCTCCCCTAAAAAATCCTGGACTTCCTTTCTAGACCTGGGAAGTGACATGGTCTGAATTGCCTCTACCCTGCTGGGATCAATTCTCACTCCCTCTGCTGATACTATATGGCCTAACAACTTCCCCTCCTTCATAGAAAACAAATATTTCTCGGGATTTAAGGAAAGGCCAAACCTCCAGCATTTCAAGAAAACTTTCCTCAAGTGGCAGCAGTGCTCTATATTAGACCTGGAGAAGACTATGATGTCATCCAGATAGATCAACACAAACTGATCTTTCTCCCCGATGAAGGCTATTTCCATGGCTCGCTGAAATGTTGCTCCTGCATTCATTAATCCAAAAGGAATTTTGTCATACATGAACGTGCCCCAAGGAGTGGTGAAGGTTGTTTTTTCTCTGTCCTCAGGCATGACTGATATCTGATTATAGCCAGAAAAACCATCAATCATGGATATCCTAGATGCACTAGTTACCCTCTGCAATATGTGTTCCATGTTGGGCAAGGGATAATTGTCTTTCTTTGAGCTCCTGTTCAGGTTCCTGAAATCAACACAGAACCTGATTTCTCCACTTTTCTTCCTCACCGGGACCAAATTGGCCACCCACTCAGAATATCTCAAGGGGACAATGATTTGGGCATCTAACAACTTCTTCACTTCTCTCTCCATGATATTCAACAACATGGGATTTATCTATCTTAGCTTCTACCTAAATGGCTTAGCCTCTTCCTTCAGTGGGATCTTGTGTTCAATGACAGATGTGTCATATGTCTTGAGGTCTTCATAGGTCCATGCAAACACATCAACAAATACTCTTAATAACTCGGTATGTTCGGCCCTCTGCTCTTTGGTCAAACTACTTGAAAACTTGAAAAACTTAGGCTCCTCTTGTGTGCTGATGTTGCACTCCGCTGTATCAACATCTCCATTTGAAAACCTACCCTTTACTGCCACATCATTCCCATCGAATAGTCTTTCTAAAGGGACTAGTCCCTTCAGAATGTGATTGCTAGGCAGATGAATAATATGGTGATTACCAATTTTATTTAAAAATATCTCAGGGTGAGGGTGACTTTCGAGATCAAGATCCTAATCAATGTGCAATGCAGAAAATTCATTGACAGACTGAAGAAATTTTTTGATTTCAAGATCATCTTCGAAAACCTTTCAATGCTTGATATTGTCCGGAATAGATCACCTATATCTTATCTCAACATCATATTTGATCTTAGGCGACAAAGGGATCCTGAACAAACTAGCTGAGACAGCTAAGGAATCGGCCAAAGTATTTTCCTCTCTTTGAATAAAATAAATGTTGAAAGCTAAGAAGAAATTATCAATCAGGTCCCACACCTCATTTTTGTAACTCCTGAGCCGAGGATGCTTAGCCTGATAATAATTTCTGACTTGTTGGATTATCAACTCAGCATCTCCGAACACTGCTACCACCTCAATTCCCATTTCTTTTGCAGCCCTTAATCCCAGAACAAGAGCTTCATATTATACCACATTATTGGTAGCTTCAAATTCTAGCTTGTATGACAGGGATATGGTTTCCTGACAAGGCGACACAAAAACCACTCTAGCTCCAGCGCCTTCGCTAGAAGAAGCTCCATCAAATAACATCTTCCAAATAGAGGTGGTTGGAGGAGGTATCTCATGATTAAATATGGGTTGCTTTCTGATTTGAAAAGGGGCTTCAGGAGTATCAGTGAGCTGCAATAAACTAGACCCCAAATCAATGTCAAGTGCAAAGATAGGATGATTGGTGGGGTCTGCTTCATCACTAACAATGTAGGCCAATTGAGCTTCTCTGTACAACCTCCTGTGTTCCCCTCCAAAGACTGGAATGGTGGCATATGTGAGATCCATCTGTAATGTTCTTCCAATTTTTTTAATCCAAGATCTTGACAACAACATGCCGAACTTGGGGGGAACATCAACTATTACAATGTCCATGACCACACTCTTCATTGGTAGCTGAAATAAAGAGACCACCAAGTCTTTGATGACTCCAAGGAATTGCACCCTCCTTGAATCAAAAGAGTACAAATCGTGATAAGCCTTTGTCACTTCCAGTCCCAATTCTTCCATGACTATTTTGGGCATATGTTATCGGACTAATCGGTAGGTGCGGACACTAACTGATCTCCCTAGATCCACCTAGATCTAGAACAAAACACACAATAACATGATGCTTTCCTTAAGTTTTAGATATTGAATTTACTAACTAAAGAGGTATGAGTGACATACCGTTTAAATGCCGCTTCCTCTCGCCATCGCCATCCTAGCTCCGTTCCAACGCTCATGCAATGATGAATCTGCAAAAGAACACAACCAACCAAAGTGATAGTAATAGCATAAACTCAATATAAACCTATGCATGTGATCAAGGAATCATACAATAAAACACAACAAGCTTTATAGGAAAGAATCATATTACTGTATCATATTAAATGTGAAAGAGAGATTACAACCATGGCCTTGATGTCGTAAGGTCCCTTCCAACTGTCCTTTGTTCCCCACACACTTTCACTCCAAGAATTCTGAGAGCACAGATCTGATAGTATTCACAATCTATCTTGACAAAGGCAAAACTCAAAACCACTCTAACCAAGCTAATAATTCCAAGCCAAATCCAACTTAGCCAATCCCAAAAGCTCCAAGCTCAAAAACCAACTTAGCCAATCCCAAAAGCTCCAAGCTAACTTTCTCCATGAGAGCTCCTCTCCTTTTATAAGTTGAAGAGGATAAGGTGAGGAGGTTAGGACGATCCCACTAAATCATGAAAGCGAGTAAGATCCAAACCATTCGGATTCCACCTCACCATGGAAGTTTCTCCTTCTAGAAGATTCGAGAAAACGCTCATTTTTCGCATGTGTAAGAATTCTCGCACCCTGCCTATAGAGAATCCCGCGAACAGTTCACACCCTAAGTGTGGGCAGCCTATGAGAATCAAGCATTCTCTCACCCTAATACATAGGCAACCTACAAACTTCCTTTTTTATAGGGTTTTTACATAGGAAAATGCAACTTCTTTTCTCAGGAAAAGTTCTTCTCCCTTCTCCCTTCAGGAACTCAGGCCACTGACCCCTCTGAAGGCAACATATAGGTTTACATCATTAACGGTCATAGGGATGATTAAAATAATGTGTAACAGAGAGCCCCCCAAAGTATGAAGTTAGAACAGAGTGATAGCTGAAATACTTTGTCGAGTGTGTGTAGGGAACAAGGAACAGTCGGCCAGAAACCTACCAACAAACAAGGAAATACAGAACAATAATACATCATCACTGAGGTAGGCATTCCCATACTCAGAATACAAATGAATCAAAGCATAAATGCCGACATTCAAAGATCCTTGTCAAGTAAGACAGGTCATGGCCACCAAACATACACTGTGGATCCATGCCAATAAGACTCAAATCTGAACATAGCCACCAAAAATACACTGTGGATCTATGTGTTAAAGACTCAAATTTGAACATAGCCACCAGAAATACAACGTGGATCTATGTAACAGTACACTGAATATACTCCAACGCAACCTGAATCTATCAGATCCAGGGTCTTCATCTCCACCACTCTATAGTATGAATCTAACCATGTGAATACATGTGTCGAAGTCGAACACGGTAGAAACCACTTGATTATTGGTCATTAGTGTATACCGTTAACAAGTGCGAGGGAAATCACCATTAATGTCAATGCCTCCCAAGGTACACTAGTACAATCCAACGAATGTGAATTAATGAGCTAAAGTCGAACACTCGGTGGAATCCCCCGATCAGGGGTCAATAATGAAAACCCACTGTCGAAAGCGAGGAAACCTGCCATTGAGGCATGCAAGTTCCAAGGTACCAATTAGTTTCTAAGTCTAATTCCTAGATAATGAGTTGAAGTCGATAGGAAAAGACTCGTCACAGGAGGGCCTTAATGTATCCCACATCAATGAAATGAAACGGGTAACAAGATTTGATGTAGATCAGAGTAAAAAGTGATTCAGGACTGACTCAGGGATGGCCAACACAATAGAAGGCTTAAAGATTGCAGAAATGGCCGATGCAATAGAAGGATTTTTAGGTTGGACATATTTTTGAACATATTGATGACACGACAACTGTCTTGGAAAATACTGACTCAACAACAGGGATCACAGACCAATTTGTAATCTTATAAAGGAGTATGACCAAGAAACGAGCAGATTTTCCAACCTAGACACAAGGCGAGTGAAAGGGTGTCATGTTCAAAAGCGACTCTTCCACAAAATATAGGTTTAGATACATTTCTTTCCCAATTTTCCCCCCACCATTTCTGGTGAGTACCTCTTTATTTTTACACAAGCTTGAGGAGGATAACATATTCTTGTCAATTTAAGCTCATCCTTCGGACGAGTCCCTCGGAGTATGTTTAACAAACCCTAGGAAGGAGTGGTTCGGTCCCATATGGGCCTTTCGATGTTTGTTTAATGAGTCCAAAGAAAGAAAACTCAGGGTTTTTCATGTTTAGAGAGTCTGAAAAACACTTAAAGAGAACTCTCTCAGTTCCTTTTTCGTAAAGTAGTCTGATGAGATCGAAAAAGAGATAAATTATCGCCCAACGGATGCTCTCTTCAAATAATTTAACGAGCGTGAAGATAGCAAGATTGCTTGGCAATCTTTTCATGTTTAGAGAATCTAAAAAGAACTTAAAGAAAACTCCAGGGGGTTCCTTTTTCGTATAACCTTTACGAGTCTGAAAAAGTGATAAAAGTATACTCGATTACATTCTCATTGATTTACGAGCACGAGAAAGAACAAAGACTAAGCTTGATAACTTATTCTCATGTATTTACGAGCATGAGAAAGAACAAAGACTAAGCTCAGGATTGTTTTCATTTTTACGCAAGCTTAAAAACAAAACAAAACTATGCTTGGGATAGATTTTATTTTTACACAAGCTTAAAAACTAAACAAAACTATGCTTGGACCTAGTTTCATTTTTACACAAGATTGAACCAGAGGAAACTATGCTTGCGGTAGCTGGTTTCATTTTTACACAAGCTTGAACCATAGAAAACTATGCTTGCGACTTCCCAATGCATAACATAGGGATGGTTGGTAATTAGCCCCCAGCTTAAGAAGCTAGTGGCCCTAACTTCAACATGAAGTCCAGAGGCTGTAAGCATTGCCCCCCAAGCTTTGTTTCATCCAACGACAAAGGCAGAGGAAATGAAGCTTCAAATACTAGATGAAGGACTTGACTCAAACAGAGAAGGGGAAAACTATTTCATTTTTTAACGAGATTGACACAGAAACAAGAACTATGCTTGTAACCTCTGTTTCATTTTTTAATGACGTTTCCACAGAGACAAAAAACTATCCTCGTAAGTGGTTTCATTTTTTAATGAGCTTGAAATAAAAAAACCATGCTCAAATACCTCTGTTTCATTTTTAACGAGGTTTCCTCAGAGATGCAAAAACTATCCTCAGAGTCTTCTTGATCATGGATTCCAAGAGGACAATGCTCCGGAAGGAGACCATGTCAAGGGAAAAAACTCGGTCATGGCTTCCAAGAGGTCTTCATTTGATGAAAGAAACACACTTTGGAAGGACACCATGTTGAGGGTCGCGACAGGAGTAAAGAGATCAGGCTCTAACAACCCTATCGAAGAGATCACCATGTCAACTACTAGATCTAAGTCATCAGAAGTTGAAGCCATGGGCAACAATGCCACATAATTGACCTGTGGTGGGGGCGATACCGTCTGCATATAAGAATCATTCAGGGAGGCAATTCAGGCGGGGTCAATGAATGAAAGTTGATCAACAGTCACAACTCATCCATTGTGAGGGAAAGATATCACATGAAAAAGAGTAGACACAATAGATTTCAGGGCATAGACATAATCTCGCCCAAGAAGTAAAGCAAAATCCAAGGGGTCTTGGACTACCATAATGTCAATAAATATAGTTTTCCCTCCCAAAGTTATAGGAAACTGGGGAAGGGTCCCTAAAGGTTGACTAGTTCTTCTGTTAAAAGATAACAGATTCCGCGTAACGGGTGCAAGTGGAGGATAACCCAAAGCTTGCCAAGCAATAGAGGACAAAATACTAACAGACAAACCTTCATCTATCAACGTTTGAGGAACGTCCCAACCACGGGAGAAGGAGGAATACCCCTCAGCACGGGAGATTCTGTATCAACAAGAAAAACGTGGGCAGTATCGGGTTTACTCTCTAGCGAGAGAGTAGGATAGACCGATGGAGGGATCAGATCAACCACTTGAGTTTCATTCTCCAAGGAGAGAATGGGGTCGACAGATGGAAACGAATCGACCACTTGGGTGACACTCTCCAACGAGAGAGTGGGATCGATTGAGGATGGGATTGGATCGACCGCTTTAGTTTCACTCTCTGAGGGGAGAGTGGGATTGACCGAGGATGGTATCGGATCAACCACTTTGTCAACTGGTTCAACTAAGGACGTGACCAGATTGATGACATGATCAATCGGATTGGCCGGTGAAGGGGTCAGATCGATCATTCCATCAACTACAGGTGGGTTGAGAGAAAGCTTGCAATAAGCAACTGGAAGTTGAGGTTGTGAAACAGTCATGTCTTCCAGTAATTTCGAGGCTTCATCCATATGAGGACAAAGGTGAGTGAGATGACTCCCTTTGCATAACATACATGGGAACTTGACTCTACTCTTCTTCTTCCCAACCGTATCATGACTGGTTGACGGGGGGTTGTCAGCATGTTGTTCAGAGGCTAACGACATGGGTTGGCGAGGGTGTGTAGACCATGCTTCGATAACCTTGGATAGACCAGGGAAATCCTTAAGAAGATGGTTACCCTTACAAAGCCTACAAGGGTACTTGGGCTTATGGGTTGTTTGGGTGATCTTGACATCATCAACACTCCCAGCATGATTAACAGTAACTGGTTTTTTTCCAACATGTTCGACAGTGGTTGGAAGTTTGGATCCTTACTTAACTTTCTTCTTCTTCTTCTTTCTTTTCTTCTTCTTCTTATTCACCGGGTTACTAGTTTCAGAACTTTCACTCGACGAAGAAGATAAAATGGAAGG
>ML777581.1:1904107-1922439 GCA_009831015.1 Picea engelmannii | reverse complement strand
AAGGATCAACATGAGGTTGATGTTCTTGGGGGGAAGTGCTTACGACCGAAGCACTTACTGCATTCGGGATTACCTGAGTGGAAAACAACCACACCGACAATCCAATCGTGAGACCTGGAAGGCTCAAAGTAGCGATGTGAGGACCAATGTTTCCATAAGAAGAAAAAACAAAAGGTTCCCCTGGAGCAGAGGTTCTTTCATTGGTCATTTCAGGAACTAATGCCATTAAAAACAAAAATCCAATATAGATTCCACTCGGGAAAACAAACATCACACGCTAAAAATCTAGTAAGCAAGCAATCAAACAAAACCTTCTCACAATGAACTCACTAGTTGGTGATGAAATCCAACGTCGCGGGAACAAAGTAAGAAGGGGTTGAGATAGAGCAGGTGGAAAAGTTACGTTAATGACCTACTTAATGGACTTACGCCCTGGTGCAAGATCCCACACATAATCATGGGTATACCCTCCAAGGAGCTCGAGTGAGTTTGGCCAACGTCGATTACAGGTACCGTGAAGACTTTCCCCTCCATAGTCACCTCGTGTAAAGAACCTAGGGAGATAGGTCACTAAGGTTACCAATCACTACAATGATGCCTGGGGAAACAGTCGACAGTTCGATCGATGCGCAAGGGCAGGGTATCTAGCCCGAAATCAACTTGAAAGGATTCCACTCATCATTGTGGGTATACCTCTCAAGCGACCCCCATAATACGCACAACCTCTACACCAAGACCAAAAAAGCAGGGTGAGTAACTCTGCCAATCTCAATGCGACCTCGTGATTGACCCTTGTGTTAGAAGGGCTTCCCAGGACAAAATGTAATAAGTGGATTTAACTGCTCCCTAACTCAAGATTCTATGTTTGTTTGCAACTTTGGAAAGTTATCTTCCACACCTATTCCAAAGCCCTACGACTAACCTAATGTAGGTTTACTACCAGAAAAGATAAAAATGTCTAATCAATTTTTATAAGCGCTTTATTTTATGGCTGTTGTTACTCAAAAGGAAAATGGCGTGGACAATATGGTGTTTTGACCGATTCGAATGTTATGCAAAGAGATGAAGATGCAATCTTTTCATTCGATGAAATCTATGCTACGAGAAGGAGAAAACATTTATCATTCCCATATGCACGATGTCCCAAAATTCATTAAATTCATCAATATAAAGATTCTCAAGAAATGAGAAAAAGGTACTGTACACCAATGCAAGGATGCCCCCAATCTAATATAAAGCAAGAAATTAAATCTTTTTGTTTCAAAAATTTCACTCAAAGCAATAATGAACTTTCTTAAAACAAAGAAACCCAAACTAAGAGTTTTCTTTTAAAGCAAACTATTCAGAAGAAATCTGATCTTTCCCTAAACAATTCTAAAGAAAACACACTCTTTGTAATTAAAAGACACTAAAAAAAGAGACTAATCCTTCAAAACCAAACAAAGCAAAGATGACTAAAAGAAACTCAAAGAATGTCAAGCAGACTGTAAACAGATCAATATAGGCTCCAAAAGTTCAATCCAGTTGTTCAAAGAAAAACTGGGCATAAAAAAATGACAAGACCCAATCCAAAAATTTTAACAAACAAGTTCGCAGGCTGGCAATGTATTACAGTGCGAGAATCAAAGATTCTCGCAGGATGAACAAAGGTTGACTGCGAGGGGTTCACACTGGAATTAACACCAGGGTGCGAACTCAGGTGTTTCTCGCAGGCCACTAAAGGGTACAGTGCGAGAATGCCTATAAACAAGCAAAAATTTGAAAAAGGACTAAATTTGAGTGAACTTTCAGATCCAGAGAGTCTGGATGGATCTCCCACAGACTCAAAGACCAGAAAACAAGAAATCAAAGCAAGGGAAACTAGACTAACTAGGAAACAATCTGTTCCCCAGTAGAGTCGCCAATTTTTTTATCGGACTAATTGGTAGGTGCAGACACTAACTGATCTCCCTAGATCCACCTAGATCTAGAACAAAACACACCAGAACATGATGCTTTCCTTAATTTTTAGATATTGATTTTACTAACTAAAGACGGATGAGTGACATACTGTTTAAATGTCGCTTCCTCTCGCCATCACCATCCTAGCTCCATTCCAACACTCATACAATGATGAACCTGCAAAAGAACACAACCAACCAAAGTGATAGTAATAGCATAAACTCAATATAAACCTCTGTATGTGATCAAGGAATCATACAATAAAACACAACAAGCTTTATAGGAAAGAATCATATTACTGTATCATATTAAATGTGAAAGAGAGATTACAACCATGGCCTTGCTGTCGTAAGGTCCCTTCCAACTATCCTTTGTTCCCCACACACTTTCACTCCAAGAATTCTGAGAGCATAGATCTGATAGTATTCACAATCTATCTTGACAAAGGCAAAACTAAAAACCACTCTAACCAAGCTAATAATTCCAAGCCAAATCCAACTTAGCCAACCCCAAAATCTCCAAGCTCAAAAACCAACTTAGCCAATCCCAAAAGCTCCAAGCTTACTTTCTCCATGAGAGCTCCTCTCCTTTTATAAGTTGAAGAGGATAAGGTGAGGAGGTTAGGATGATCCCACTAAATCATGAAAGTGAGTAAGATCCAAACCATTCAGATGCCACCTCGCCATGGAAGTTTCTCCCTCTAGAAGATTCGAGAAAACACTCGTTTTTCCCACGTGTAAGAATTCTTGCACCCTACCTATAGAGCAGCCTGTGAACAGTTCGCACCCTAAGTGTGGGCAGCCTGTGAGAATCAAGCATTCTCGCACCCTAATACATAGGCAACCCGCGAACTTCCTTTTTTATAGGGTTTTTGCACAGGAAAATGCAACTTCTTTTCTCAAGAAAAGTTCTTCTCCCTTCTATCTTCGAGAACTCAGGCCACTGACCCCTCTGATGGCAACAAATAAGTTTACATAATTAATGGTCATAGGGATGAAGAAAATAATGTGTAACAGCATAAGGTTGTGGGAAGCTCCTGAATCCATGAGGCAATTATGCAACACCTTATCATGTATGTTCAGGGATGTGTAGAAGGGAGGGGATGAATCATCTTTGTCTTCTACCATGGGACCTAGGATGACTGCTGGCTTTTCATCTTGAAGATTTACTGAGTCTGTGGAAGGCTGGGGGGACTCATATTGTAGCAGTTTGGAGAGGGACCTTTTGAAATCTTCATTTTTAACTAGTTCTGAGAGGGGTACGAGAATTCTAATCTTTTGAATTTCGTGCTCAAAACTAAAGGAGGAAAGAGGCTTAGGAGCTTCCCTTACCTTAGAGATAGGTTCTTTGGCTGTTGGAAAAGTATTATGAGTTTTCTTTTCTTTAGTAGTGATTGTTGCAGGTTTAGCAGGCCTTTCCGCTATGAGGGGCTGATCATGGCTATCAAAATTCCCTTCTTTCTTCTTTGACCTGAGATGGTATCTGTTAGGAGTGTTGTTGGCCTTTTCCCCTTTACTCAACTCATGGATTTGAATGTTCATAAGGGATTCTTCATATGCAGATTGAGTCAAATGGGGAAAAGGGGAAGTGTCTTCAATACAATGAATTTAAGGGTCGAGCTCATCTATCTCCTCTCCTTCCTCGTGAGCAACTAGGTTATTTTGGAGAGGGGTTTGAATCCTATGATCATCTTTGTCTTTACTCCTTTGTTCCCTTGGCAAAGCCTATGGCACATTGTTACTAGGCCTCTTGAAGCCTCTGTTATCAGTATTTTGGGGATTTCTGTACATGGGCTTCCCTTCTAACTCTCACCTTTCCATTCTAGCCGAAAGCGATTTTAGCACTTTAGTTACCTCGTCCATCTGAAGGGGAAGGGGAGAGGAATTGGATGGGGAGGCTTCAGGTATATTCCTGGATATGTCTCTATCAACCTTATTCCTGAGTCAGTCAATAGCCAATATGTTAGATTCTACTTCCACGACTGCATCCTGCATGTGAGCCAAAGTAGTCACTCTCCTTTCCCTCAACAGGAGGCAGAAATTGGGATCAAAAGCACTAGCATAAGTGATTTTAGCAGAGGATTCTGAGGGCTTTATCTCAATGGGGATCTTATTGTACATTTTATTGAATCTCTTGGAGAAGTCAGAGACAAACTCTCCTTCCTTTCTCTTCAAAGACCCAAACTCTATCATGTAATACATGAAGTCTTTTTTGTCTCCCCACTGTCTCAAAAAGGAATTATCCAAAGCCTCAATATCATTTATAGATCCAGGAGGTAGGGCCCTAAACCACTTTCTAGCCTTGCCTTCAAAGCTATGGATGAAAATCCTCATCCATACGTCTGCATGCATGATAACATGATCATCTGTAAAATTGTAAAAGGATTCAAGGTGTTCTTCTGCAGCTATGTCCCCTTCACCTGTAAACTTGGGCAGCTGCTTAAGGTAGCCATTTGTTGGAAGGGCATTGAGAGGATGAGGTAACAAAAGGGGAGCATACCTAGCAGCTATTATAGCCTCCATTCTGGTCATGGAGGGATTTTCTCCTGCCATAGGAATATTAGGTGGAGGAGAACTCAGAGGAGAAGGAGCTCGAACAGGGGATACTGGAAATGAGCTTCTAGGTGGAAAGGGGAACAATGGGGGATTCAGAGAGAAGGCTAAGGGGCTTGAGTCAACAGATGCTTCTCTCTGTAGAGTAACAACAACAATAATAAGAGGAGGGGTGGTAAAGCTAGGAGTGGGGAAATCTTCTGTGGTCCTGGGTCTATGCCAAGGTACAACTTCAGGGGAGAGGGGAGTGACAAGGATTTCTCCCTCCAATCCCAAACCAGGAGGGGAAAACTTAGTAGGAACACTTCCGAAATTTAGGAAACGGGAAACTTCAGAAAAAGGTCTGCTAGGAAGCTAAGAAGAAGAAAATGGAGTTTCTACAAAAGGAGATGGCAAATTACCTGGTTCAACGGTGGAAGTTTCTCCTTCAGAGGCCTTTCCTTTTCTGATAATCACCTCTGGATCAACTTCAGGTGTAGCTAGAGGCAGTTGTGGATGGGATCGTATGTGTCTACCTCTGGAAGCCACAACTAAAACAACAAGTTTGCCACAGTGGATTCGTCACAATGGAGTCGCCAGGTGCATAGTAGCAATCTCGTAGGGATATGATGCCTAAAGCACCTTCAGAATCATAGGCTCAATGTCGTTCAATCCCAGGGAAAATTTTCAACTTCGTCCCTGGCAATGGTGCCATAAATTTTGGCGTCAGAAATCACTCCTAGATTGCAGTAGGAGTAAGCTTGATGCCCATCAGTTTATGTCACTATTTGTTGATAAAGGGTGATGAATGGAAGTAAACTCAGAACAATATCATTCTAACTCAGAAACTAGGCCAGGCATGCATAAGGAGGTCTTGGTTCAACTTCAGACAGTAAGTTGTAATAAGGGTGAGTAGGAGGAAGACTTCTGTGAGGAAATGTGAAGGCCTGCTGTAAGCATAGAGCTTCTAACAGCTTGTAGAAGAAAACTTTGAACACAAGAACCTCTTATATTCAAAAGCAGAAACAATAAAAGAACATCACAACATTATAATCAATCCTTTATCATAGCACAGTCACGACGATTCATGTGAATCAATCAATCATGAACCCTTTTAGCATGAGATCGAAACCAGATGAAAAAGAGAGTTGCCTTACATTGAACAAGAAAATTTCATATGCAGATACATAACCAGGAAAACCAGTGCTTCATTAAAACATTACAGTTGGGAGCCCTGCTCTACTATCCATGCCCACAAAAATACAAAAACTGAGTATATATACTCAGAGCAATTTTCCACCTTGGTAGCAGGAGGGTAGCTAAGACATTAAAGTCCAAATTAGCGTGTGCAGGATCCTCTGGTCAGACGAGGACATCAAATTGGCATGGCTTCTTTAGGAAAACCTGCACACAAGACAATCTTGGGAAGACTGCTAGCCAGAACCTCCATGCCTTACATTTAAGGAGTGAGGCGAGGTTTCAACCACCTCCTCCTACCTTTATTTACCTCTAGCAGGGATAAGGATCGAGGCCGAATTGAATTGGCACCTGGAGAACGCGGTGACACCTCCTGCAGCTAAACTCGATGCTTTGGCCCTTTGCGCAACTCTTTCTATCACCCCAAGTGACCACGGGCCGTGACCCTGTGCCTATCTTCAAAGGCTCTTTTTACATTTTGCGTTTCGGCGATTTCAGATGCAGTGGAGGAGCGACCCCCTATCTTTCAAAGTCTTGGTAGCCAAAATGTTGAAACGACTAATCCACAATCAATGGCCAGATTTGATTTAATATGGACAGTCACGATGAACCTTAATGTATTTCGGGGATTCTCCCACTGGGAGTTCTCGTTCCTTTTCTCTCGACCCTTGTATTTCAAAGTCCTGGTACCGAAATGGTGACCGGACTTAATCAGGTGCCATGTGTCCCGACTGGATCAGACGACCATGATCATTTCGGCGTTTCGGGACCCGCCTTGCCACACGATAAATGTTGGCGCCCTTTCCCCAGGCCTGTTTCCTTTGTGACCGGGAACCAAGACCATGGGCCCACCTCCTGGGGGATTTTACATTTCTCATTTCAACGATTCCAGATGTAGTGGAGGAGCGAACCCCTGTCTTTCAAAGTCCCGGTAGCCGAAATGACAAAACGGCTAATCCGCAATCAATGGTCGGATTTGATTTAATATGGATGGTCACAATGAACCTTAATGTATTTCGGGGATTCTCCCACCGAGAGTTCTCGATCCTTTTCTCTTGACCCTTGTATTTCAAAGTCTCGGTAGCTAAAATGGCGACCGGACTTAATCAGGCACCATGTGTCTCGACTGGATAGGACGACCATGATCATTTCATGATTTTGTCCCTAAGGGATGAGCCCATATGCTAAACCTCATGCAAATCTATGGCTCTATCTTACCCGATGACCGTTGATCTACTCCATCGATGGATCTTCGCCGCTAAAAAGAAAAAATGCCCACCTGCTTGATTTTTAACCCGAAAATAGAGGTTTTATGCATGCTACGCTTGGGTGCTCCTGACTGCGACCTTGGATAACTTCATTTGATGGGTCTTAAGCCCCATTTCATCTATTTCTCACCAAGGACCTGAATCCAGAGAGAAGCTTCCCCCTTACAAGAATATGTGCTAACACCTGAAACCAATAGCTTTAAAAAGGGGCGAGTTGTCCAAACGTTTCATCCCAGGCTTGAATCTCATAGCTTAACCACCAACAAAACCAAATGCAACAATAACCATACTAGGGTGACGACCCGATGGGAGAAGTATGGAGTGACGTGCATTTACTGCACGTCGCTTCCATATTCCTCTACATTCAATTTCGAAGTACACGACAACCAACAATCACCAATACATTAACCATGTCATTAACTCCAAAACATTGAAATATATGACCCAATTTCTTACCAAATGCGCCACCCAAAATTCATATTAACCATTGCCAAAACCATACCATACCATATATCAAATGTGCCCAATATAACTCAAAATGTCAATCGCATAGCCACTAACCATTTGTAGTTAGGATTAACACTAACTTGTTTCACTTCAATTGCACATAACTTCTAACATAACATAGTATAAGCCCTTTATTTTGGATTTTTTATAAGTCTCTTTCCCATTTCTTTTGTTTTATGTTGTTACTAACATATATATTGTGCAGGTGTAGCCAGGTAACAAATAATGGTGACATGATCAAACATAGCACTGTAAATATATGCCAATCATAAGATAAAATTAAAACTTTGAATAACAAAACATCACATAAAATCCATCATCCACCTGTCATTATGTCAAAAMAAAACCAAGATTGCATCATCAACCATATGCGACCATGTAAGCAACATCGAAACAACAACATAAAATGTGTGATATGACTATCTCCGAGCCTCCAGTCTACAAGGGGGTCCCACCTACTAGTATTATATATCATTAGTATAGTTTAAATAATAGGCTTTATCAATACTTTGCGGGTTAAATTTCTCGTTGCGATTTTTATCGTCAACACTCACCAAATGGATTGAAACTGTTAGTTGTGAATGAAAGACTAACATTACGAGATTCTTCTTTAAAAATTGGTCATCTTTCTTTGTCGTTCCTAAATACAGAACCATCTACAGGAATTCTAAGAACACCATCTTCACTTATGTACCGTACATGGTAATCCATAAACTATGCAATTCTTTGGCACCTGAACAATCGTTGCAAACATGGAATTATTGGAATATGACGAATAACCTTTTGAGGCACCTTTTTTGTTACTTTATAGGTTCGATATCTATTGATTTGACATTGTGGAAATTTCATTTCCAATGCATATTGTCCATAATATATAATATGATCATTCAAACATGCATCAATAGTCTGATACTCCATTCCAATATATTTCATAATGGCACACATCTCTTAGTAGTGTGAGGTAAATTATTTGACAATGGTAAGAAAAATTCACCTAACAATATGCAACATAAAAAAGTTAATGTAAATAATAGTATTTTGCATCCTTAATTTACACATTAATTGACACTAAAAATAGAGAAAAATAAAGTCGACCTTTACGTATAATATGTGATAAATTATACTACATACCTTAGGATATGTGTGAGACAAGTGTTTGAAAAACCATTCAATACCTTCAATTTCACCAACAAAATTATAGTAGAGAGAATGTTTGTTATTGAGCCTTCATAAAGGGGTTGTTATGCCTTCTCAAGTAGAGGTACATCATGAATATCATCATAGTTTTCCTCATCGATAGGAGAAAATATGTCCTAGATCAATCTATATGTCCCATCATCCGGATCAACAATATTATCGGTGTCATATTATTCCATAGGATTGACTTGATCTTCAATATCCATACCATATTCCACATATTGTACAATAATATTTCTACTACTACTTGGTAGATATTTATCCAGCAACAGACACCTAGGAGGATTTAACTTTACAATTACAAACAATCAATAACATTAGTGTATATAACAACTATTAAAACAAAAGAAAAGTTTATAAATAGAATAATTACAAATACATATATAATGACTAACTTACCATGGGACGAAATGTATGCCCCCCTTCACAATGCCCATACATAAAACAATGTCTTTCAACTATTTTCCTTACAATTCTTCTTCTTTGCAAGCCCCTGCATTGATTGCAAGGGAAATATCATTTCCCATCAGTACCAACATGTGCCTCCAATGCATCCATTAACCTAGAAATTGTCCTTTGACTCGCTTTAGGTGTTGGCGTTGGGATTTCCTATATTTACAACAAAATCCATTGAAGAAATACAAGTACATTAATATACGAATTATATATTCTATGGTACAAATGTCATCGAATTATATTGACCCCATATGTACTAGAGAATTAATCTATTTTCATCAAAGATTTATTAAAGGTTTATAACAATAATCAACAATTAATCAACAAATCAAAACCATACATTTTTACCATATAAGTTCCAAATCTTGACTATAAGCAAGTAATAAAATCAAACAACAAAAGAGAACTACACCAAGCCAATTGTATAGTAATTAAATGGAATTGAGTAAACATGTTCATACCTATTTCCTAGGGAAAATTGTGTCCCCAAATGAAAGAGGGTATAAGGGTTAGGGATACAATCTGGGTATTTAAAACATAGATAAGATAATATAAAAATTTGTAACGTTCAAAGTAAAAAATCCAAGCTATGCACATCAAGAATTGGATTTGAGGCAAGTATCACATAGAAAGAATACTAATAAATCATGCAATGAACAATGAGCATAAAAATATTTTATGACCATCACACCTACAACAAAATAGTCAAAAACACTAACCCCCATCGATATTCCAACGAACGTTGACTATGTCAAAGTTGACCAAGTCAGTGAAGCCAGTGACCATTAAAATGTTTTCAAATGGGTAGTTAACATCCTTTAGGTTTGTCGATAGATCAACAAACTATCCTCTAGGTTTGTCGAAAGATCGACATATATAGATTGTTGGGCCCTTCATTTTTTATCGAAAGTTGAACAAGTCACAGAGGAGCTGGACATCAAAAAAAAAAAAGAAACCGAAAATGGTTGGAAGGAAGGATAGTGAAACACCAACATGGAAAAATAAGTTGCAACGAAAAAAGAACAAGAAAGCATGCACAGTCTCAAACCCGAAAATACCAGTTGGCTTATATATATGGGATAAATAGAATTGTAAAAGGTTGATTTCGGGTTGTTGATTATGATTATGGATTGTCGATTTTGTAGATTGTTTGGATGGAGATGTAGTCCAGATGATTGATTTCTGTGTTATTGTCCATTTTGGGTAGATGTTAGCTATGATTCTAGAGTCTAGGTTTCAGAACCATACCAAGTCTGAAAAGGGTCATGTCCTGTTGTACTGGTAAAAGAGCAAGTGTTTTGGGTTAACCTTGTCTCTCAGTAATAGAGTTTTTTTTTAAGTTCTAGCATGACCGAGCTGTGTTTGTATCTGGGTAGAGTATTATGTAATTGAGAAGAACCTTATGAAGTTAATACAAAGGGAGACCCAATTTTTGAAATTAATGTGTTTCTTAAGATTCATATTATCTTGAATGTTGTTTCATATTGTCTTTATGTCAGATCTGAGTAATGGGATATAGTTTCTTTATGGTTGCAACACAACTCTATTTTATTTAATCTGAGTTAGGAATGTTCATACATTTCTAAGTTTAATCTATATTGTGCAAGACTACAGAGATCATAAGAATGTATGGATTTGTCTAAGCATTCTTCTTACCCTTATCTATTTTCCTTGTCCTGGTTGTGCTTCAGGTGAGAATTCTTCCCTTCAAGGAAGATGAAAATGTCAGCACTCTAGACTACCATGGTACCTTTTGTTGGTAACCTGAGAAGGACCCTGGTCTGATCAATTCTGCACTAACAAAATGGTTGTGTTGCTAGGACCTACTTTAAGAGGGAACCTGTAGGGAGAATGCTTCCACAGATCCACTGATCCGATATTCACCAGTGGTGGGAGAAAAATTGTGACGCCTTCATATGGAAAGAAGTGGAGTTGTGAGGTAAATCTGTGAAAGATACAAGAGAGGTTATCTTTTATTCAAAAAGATCAAGTGACCAATACAAGATATTCTGGGTTAAATTTCTATAATAACTTTTCCATTGGATAGAGAGGCTCCAAGAAGCTTTGGAATTCCAAGAATGAGTCAAGAAGACAAGTACTTGGGATACATAAAATATTGTAGCGCTTCATCGGCTAGATCGTCTGATAACACTAGCAGTTGATTTCTAGGTCAATACGACTCTGGAAGGGTACATTATCGAGTTTGTAGATCAGAACCACTAGTCTTTTTCAAGGGCAGAAGCAGATTTCAAGAAAGACACACGGGGAAGGATATTGAGAGAAATCCTCCTATGGATTAAGGCATTCTTGATGAAGGAGGGGATGTTGACCATCTCCCTGACTGAGATGACAACCTAAACACCCACGCTTGGGGTGGGATCATGGCATGAGGAGTGGGAGAGGGTTCTTTGAAATGGGGGAGCAACAAGAAATGGACGAAAGGAACGAGTGAGCCTTGAAAAGAGCCACCATAATTAAGAAGTGGTGGTGCGATAAGATAAATAAAGGAGTGAAGCAGTCTGAGGTGTTCAGGAAAGAACTCCAACCAGGAGAAGTTGATGAAGTAAAAGAGGAAGAGTTGCAGAAGATGAGAAGACATGAAATATTGGCCATTCAAAGACTAAGTGAGAGAGAAGTGTAGAGAGAAATAAGTCCCCGAGAGGGTGGACAAGAAGAAGAATGTGTAGAAGCAAGAGAAGATCAAGACAACATGGATCTTGCAGAAGAAACAAAATATTTAGCCTCGATACCAGGAAATATCGGGAGCTCGGCCAAAGAGATCGCTCCATAGGATGAGAACGAGACCCCCCATGTCAAAGAAACTCAACCAGAAGCCAGTGGAACTAGCCCCAAATCACCCATTTCCCAAGTGTCTTCTATACCAGTGGTAAATCCTATACAACCTTCATATGTTATTCCTATTTCAGTTCAGTCAGTTAGCCAATCACATCCAGTGAGGACGAATACTAGGAGGATATTGGGATCCCCTAGTAGATCGCAACTAGGACCGTTAGGGTTTACTTTGATAGGAGTAGTAAGATCAGCAATGGATAGAAACGTGGGAAGCTCAATCGCTTGATACCCAGAATTTTGGGGTAAAGGAGACAAGGATGTTGAGCAACATTGGTCTCTATGTGAAGCAAGTTGGAGGTCTAGAGGGACTCTAGATGAAAATAAACTGGTTGAATTCCATACTAACTTGAGAGATCATGCTCTCAAATGGTACATCAAGGCTATTGAGCCAAGAGGAGTGCAAGGACATACATCCACGCTTAGCCAAGTTTGGACAAAATTTATAGCAGAGTTTAAGTTGCCTCAGTCATAACAAAAATCTTTGTCTGAGTTTCATGAGATTCAACAGAGGGAAGGAGAATCGACTCGGGAATATATTCATAAGTTTAAGGATGTCATTGGAAGGTTAGCGCATCCAATTCATGAAGATCACTAGAGAGAATGGTTTATCCAGGGATTTCTACCTCTAACATGAATTGTGTTGACACAACAACGGATAGACTCCTTGACATATGCCTTGGAACAATCAATGAATATTGAATCCATGGCAGGATATCTAGGGAGCCTGAGGGTGACTGGACCCCCCATCAGATGCAAATTTAGCGCAACTACAAGGAAAAATATCGACACTGATAGAGAAGATTCAAGAATTGACGATACCCGGACTAAGACGACCACAAGTCTGGTGTATCACATGCTACACAGAGAGGCATATAGAGAATGAATGTCCATGTATGAGGGGAATGGGACCTCCTCACGATCTATTGGAACCCTCATCAAGACCCACAGGATGAGTTGCACAAGTATCTATGAACTCACCATTCCATACCCCAACCCCGTATCATGCCTTCCTAGGAAATCAAGCATCACAGTCAGCTGATTATTGCGAGATCTGTCGAATTCATGGGCATGCACCAAGGTAGTTCCCTATTATTCAGAAGTATTCTATAGTACTGAATAATATACACTATGAGTTGTGCGCATCTACCACGCATGCTATGAATCAATGTAGAGCATTGGATACACTTGCAGACAGATTGGATCGAACATCATTAAGGGTGAATGAAACTCCTCAAGGACTAGGAAGGGGTCGAGGATTTGGGGTTGGAGGATACTTTAGAGGAGGAAGAACTGGGGGAAGAGGACCAAGTAGTTGATACAACTGTGATGAGAAAGGTCACATGGCTAGGGACTATCCTAAACTGAGACGACCATGGTGCTCACATTGTAGAACGAATGGGAACACAACTGAAGACTGCCTTGAGCTAATTATGAAATGGGAAGATTGGGCACGTCAACGAGGATCCAACTTCATCGGTTCATAGATAAAGAGGGTCATCAAGGGACAACTACCCAAGACTAATATCGTTACTCGAGGAGGAGAAAATACTGGCGTAGATGCTAATAATTTTCTTAGGATCTAGAAAGAAGCACCTAAGGAGGATATGTATGACCCTCTAAAACAAAAGATATTCTTTAAAAATGAAATAGAAGTATTACAGAGTATCCCTGGTCCTAAAATGGAAGAAAACCCCCCTCATCCCACCATTTATCCTAATATTGTGCAATTCCCTACCTCACCCCCTACACCCCAAAACCTTGTAATTCCTATGAGACAACCTAAGCAGTCACAAAATGTAGTTGAGCTTTGGTTTCAATTATTTTCTGATATTCTTGGGAATGACCAGCTGACATAAAAGTTGTGCAATGCCCTGTATCTAGTCCTAGGAACGGGGGAATCCTTGGGAGCTAGAATAATGACTAATCTTCCTGAGAAGAACACTCAGAGAGTGAAAAGAAAGAAAATATGGACTGGGAAAGAGTTTAGACTAGTATCCCAGCTAGATGAGTTTAAGATTAAGTATGTCATGTCAGATCTAAGATCTGATGTTAACATATTTCTTAAAAATAATTGGGAATCTTTAGGGAAACCCCAGTTGACATATTCCCCAATCCAATTGAGAATGGCCAATCAGTATTTCATTTTCCCAATAGGAAGGTTGGAGAATATGGATATAGATGTTGTGAGAGTAAAGATTGTAGCTGATTTTGAGGTGATTGAAATCATGGGGGATAAGGACCCTTATCCTGCACTACTTGGCGTTTATTGGGATTATGATAACTATGTTGTTATTGACCTAAAGAGAGATACTATGACATTTGAAGTAGATGGAATAAAAGTAGTTCATCCCTTGGATCCGTATGTAGTCCCTCGGTACACGGAGCCAACGAAAAAAAATATGGAAGGAGAGGATATAGATTAGTTATACACAGTAACAATAGGGAAGAGAGTAGACTACATCAATCCTACGACCGATGGATCAGTAAGTAGGAGGAGCATACAATCGGTGGATGGAGATTCAAAACTAGCATTTGAAATTTGGAAACAGGGTGCATATGAAATATTTTCAAGACGATGTGCAACTATTAGAGCAACGAGATGGGTTGGAACCGAGGTCAGAGAAAATCTGACATACAATGGTACCTCAGACCTTGGAATTTTTCTGGATAGCATGGAAGAAAAGATAGCATAATATCAAAGGATCGTAGTTCTGGACTTAGCCCTGGAAGACACCCTTTCCAAGTGGTGGGCTAGTCACAAAGCAGTAATTAAGAATTGGGAGGATGTGAAGCATGCTATCCAGTGTCGATTTCAAGACAAGGAGCAACTGAAATCAGAGATGCAAATGGATTTTCAAGTTGCACAATTGCTCGATGGACAATCTGATCCCAAAACACATATTGAACAATGTGTAAGACAGTCGCAAGTTGTGGAAGTACCAACACACTTTTGGGTTCAATTATTTCCCCATTCGCTAGGTCCGATGTCGAAAGCCTGGTAATAATAATAATAATAATAATATTTTTTAAGGTCATGGCCAAGACAAACACCAAATTGGTGTATGAGACCCCCTCCGCCCATTGATTTTACTGGTAAATTCTATGGAGGTACATCCATGAAGAGACCATAAGGAATACCAACAAGTGGGAAACTTTAGCAGACCAATTTTGTAAGGACTTTTCTATCACAAGTAAGTACCCTGAGCTTAAGATCGTCGTGCAAAGAATTAAAGAAATTATTTTTGTCGATATTTATAAATGGAAATTATACCCAGTGGTATTTTCCAAGAATAGTCAAGTGCTTTGATCTAACCTTCACTTGGACATGGACAAGACACCCATAGAGTGCTACAAAATCGAGAAGGATTTGGGAGACCCTAATGATTTAGAAGAACTGAGAAATCTAACCATTGAGGAAACAAAAGGAAGTAGAGAAATCCAGAACACGCTGCCCAGTCAGAATGATAGCTCTTATAACCACCCATTGAATTTACGGAAAGTCAACATAGAAACTACCGAGCAACCCAAGATAGTTGTTGTAGAAGATTACTAGGATGAGAAAACTAGGTAGGAAATACATATCATGTTGCGGGAGTATGAGGAATTATTCCCAACTACATTCTCAGAGATGAAAGGGATAAAAGGAGATATAGGAGAGATGAATATTGAACTAAAACCAGGATTAAAACCTGTAAGGCATAGACCATATCATCTTAACCCCGAGTTGAAAGAGAAGGTTAAGAGGGAAATAAACAAGATGCTTGTGTTGGATCACTGAGAGGGGGGGGTGAATCAATAATAGAGAAATTTAATCCTTTTTAACCATATAATCCAAGTGTTATATCAATGAAGCATTATCATCCAATAACTGCAGAGTAAATAAGCAATGAACAAATGAACAAACATACACATACACAGTACACCAGTTTTTCACGTGGAAACCCAAATCGGGAGAAAACCACATAATTCTTTTTCTTATATGTCTTGAAGAATTACATTCATTGGAAGCACCAACTTCCTTTGTTTTCTAGCTGCAACTTGAAGGAGGCTCCAACCCCCTAGTTTCTCAGGCTACAACCTGAGGGAAGCTCCAACTCCCCAAATGTCTGGCTACAACCCCCTATGTTCTCTGGCTACAACCGGAAGGTTGCTACAACCACCTGTCCTTGCCCCGTCTTGCCACCCTGAAGTAGAAGTAGAATGATGGAACCACTGTCAACCTGTCACTGTGAGGTATACCGCTATAAACCAATAAATCTGAACCATGCATCAACCTATACCTCAACCTGTACCATGAACAAGTGCATCAATGATCCGGATTATTTTCGGAATGAAATGAGATCGAATATATAATAAAGAAATGCACAGAGACTGTAAAAATACAGAGTGAAAGACTCGCTAGAATGGTGGCAACTTATCTCTGAGAAGAGATGTGACGGCTACTCGCATTCACAAGAAGATGATTACAATGAGGCTCTGAAGGCCTTTTTATAGTAATAAGGAATGCCAAAAACCCTTGACATCCAAAAACCTAACCCTAGGAGATGAAGCGCCAAAAGTCACGTGGGCCCCGTTTGGGTAAGTGAGTACATCAACTTCCCGGGGTCGTAACTTTTGCATACGATCTCCGTTTTAGGCGTGTGATAGCTCCTTGGAAAGGTATCGTCGATGAGATTCATTTTGGGGGCTCAATTATGCCTTCAACTATCATTGAAAACCTTGATCTCAAAAAACCTTCATTTGGGCCCTCAAAATGGCCCTGGAAGTTAAAACCTGCTAAAAATAGTAAATTGCCAAAATTGCCAGAAAACTGTTTTGAGCCAGTTGGAAAAGGTGGGTGGCCACCGATATCCACCTGGATCAATCCTCCCTCCTTAGGAAGCAATGGTCTCCATTGCGTTGAGTTCATGGGGGAGAGGGAAAAGTGCTTGTTGGATCTGCATCTTGGTGAGCTGCTTGTATTTCTGGAGACATCGCGCTGCTCAGTTTGTGGAAGTATGTCAAGAACTTGTTGAGGATGAGGTTGTTTAACAAGTCAAGATACATGAGAGGATGGTGTGCAGAAGGAATCTTTGCACTTTGTTGCAGCCTTGTCGACCTTCTTCTGTTGGATAGAAGGTGCTTGGGGCGAAGCTGTAGTGGTTGCAGTGTCCTTCTGTTCTCCTTTTGAACAGATTGTGAAGAAGCTAAATTTTGCAGTATGAGATACTACCTTGTGGCACTTTTTAGGTGGAACAATAGTCGGAACTACCTCTGGTATTCTGTAGAGATGACCCCCCAAAGTAACAATGACACTACGGGGTCAAGACTCATAAACAACATGGTGCTTCCACATATATGGTTGGCCCAAGAGAACATCACATACATCTAGTGGGGCAACATCACATAATACCTCATCCTTGAAGGGCTAGATGCTGTATGACAATCGACATTGATGGCTGACACACAGATCTCATCCTTGGCGAAGCCACCTGATATTGTATGGTTGCAGGTGTGGTGTTGTTGACAATCCCAACTATTTGATGACCTTTGCTAAGATGAGGTTCTTCTAGCTTCTGCTATCAACAATAAAATGCAGTGGGGTCCTCTTCACCCACATCTATGAATGAAAAAGGTGCTCCCCCTCTTTGGGATCTGTTGGTTCTTCTAGTTGAATTGATGCGATTATGACAATAGCAGTGGGGTCTGCGTCAATGATCTTTCCTTTACCGGTATTTTCAGAATCAGATTCTGAATCAGGGTTCGGCTCCTTGTCTTTGATCTCGGCCACCAATGACTGTTTTGAGCGACATTCATCGGTGTTGTGCCAAGGGATTTTGTGGAAATCGCACCATTTTTCAGTGTCCTTCTTTCTCTTCCCATGACCCTTCTTTTCCTGTGTCTTGGACTGGTTTTCGGGAGACTGTTTGTTAGGGATGTCTTTGTCATACTTTGGTTGTTGCGGATTTATAGATCCAAAATCTTGTTTGTTCTGGTGCTTAAATTTCTTCTCGATTTTAACAACATATCAATAAGCAGCATCGAGTGATGAGATGTCCAGAAAATCCATTTCAGTCTGGATGTATCTGTGTAGAGCCCCATGGTATTTCAGAACCAAATGTTGCTCAGAGTCTTTGATACCCATATTGGTGCGTAAGGTATGGAAGGTATTGGTGAACTCCAGAACTTCTTGGCCCCTCTCTTGCCACAGTGTTGTCCATCTTATGTACTGGTCCTCATAGTTTCCAACAGGGTAATACTGTTCCTTTACCGCATCCACAAAAAAATCCCAAGTGGGATCGGCCCCATATATTTCAGACTCCTCTGTGGAAATATGCTCCCAATAAGTTTCCCACCAATGTTTGACATGGGGGGGAGATTTAAGGAGTGTGAAGGTGATCTT